>JANAVB010005200.1:10000-215000 GCA_029216955.1 Iris pallida
GTTGACCTACCAGAGTTGACCAGTTGACCAAAAGTCAACTGTAGGCCAACTCTTGATCCTATTTGACTTTCTTCGACTTATTTTGACCCGTGATGCCTGGTATGACCTAGGATTGACTTGGTTAGGCTTAGATTGACTTGATATAACTTGATTTGACCTAGATTGACTTGACAGGACTTAGTGTGACTCAGTGAGACCTAGTTTGACCTAGATTGTATATCATTCATTGTAAATCATTCCTAAACTTGTTTAAACCTAAATTAACTTACAGTATCTCATATTTAGGTCTTCTGATACTGCTCTGAGCATTGATATACCATACAGCTCAGGACAGCAGGCGAGTACATTCACTGATAGTTTTTATTGTCTTGATATCTGCTATATCCGATTCAGTCATAGTGTCTTACTTGATTCTTAGTCACGATAGCTCACGGACTAGTACACATCGGATCATGACATGAGATGTTGTTCCTGGATTTCTGGGTATATGGGTACACTCCCTGTCTTGTTCCCTGTACTTGTATAGCCACTGATTTCTAAGAGGATTTGCTACCCTCTTACGAAATCACGTGCCATGACGTGTCATGTCCAGATCCATTGTACTATTCGGGGATGGGAAATTATTAGGGGCTATGTGATCCAATCCACCCTGTCACTATTCATGTGCTCGCGCCACTCTTCTCTCACGAAGGGTGTAGCGAGATCCCTTGCCTTGTGCTCGTTATCCAGGTTGGCCGGCATGTCTCTCCGTTGAGGTCACCGCGGATTGCCGGGCCAAGTGGATAGCCTGTCCTGTCACTTATCCCAAGCCGATCACATATCGCTCTAATAATTCAAATCACATTTTATATTTACTTTATCTTATCGTATATCCTGCTCTGTTCTACATTCAGTATTTTCTCACCATGCCATGATATACAGTTACTCACATGCTCTACTTTCCTTTACATTGTACCTTGATTGGAGTCTAAGTTCTGCTTGGGAGAAGAGTTACAACCCCGGTCCTTGTTTGGTTTTAACTCGACTTCCGAATGGTTCCCAAGTCTTCGTATATCTTTGTCTTGTAGTTCATTATACTGTCTCTTATAGAATTTGTCAATTCACATGGAACTGCTGTTAGTGTTTGTACTTGCTCATTTTCCTGACAGGATACCGTTATGATATATTACAGATGATTCTGATGCGGACTGCTCGACCTATTATAGGATCGAGTCAGATGGAGTAGCATTAGATCGTGGCCTTATAGTAGAGCCACTAGATTTTGTACTTCCAGAGTAGTGTAGGTTAGCTAGGTTTGACTGGACTGCGATCCAGCTAGCTTATCAGACTGTAGTTCTATATTCTATTTTGATACTCTGTGATGTATATATCTGGGCTTGTATTGGACTCTGCACTTATTTACTCTTTCATCTATCATATGTCTTTCCTCTGAGCTATCTACCTTAGTTTTATTCTGTGATTGAGACTATATTGATATGTCACCTCCATTCGGAGAGTATATACTGTACAGGTATATCTGTTAGTCGTAGGTATTACAGACGTTATATACAGCGTTCTACCACCGATTCTGCGGCGTAGGCTGGACGTACCCACTTCTCGTGCCCCTCATAAGGGTGCGGGTCGTGACACTCGGCGACCATCCTTCCCCCTCTTTCCCACCCTCCCGCCACCCTGGCCAGCCGGGGTCCTTGTAACGCCCCAGTCCCAAAATACGTAGGACTAGGAACATCGACATGCCAGCTGTATTCATACGAAGTATACTCCAATATATGGAAACCACGTATGGATACATAAGCTGTAAAATGCAGTAGAACCATAACTAATCTCATCCACACAAAAATAAATAAATAAAGACATCATATAAAGATAATGAATTGTCTTGATACAATATGTTGGGAGAAGACAAATCTACTACCAAGAAAAATAAGGAAAAATACATGGAAAATGAAATAAGTTTGGCGAGCGAAGCGAAGACGATCCAAATGCAATCATCCTCGAAGAAATAGCGATGATCACGGCTAGAGCTAGAACACCTGCGAAAGACAATAGCACACACCTGAAGAGATAACCAGGTCCTCAGAGGGACGTAACAAGACACATAATATCATGCCATATAAACTGAATAAATATTGCTCAAATAAATAAGTCAATTGAATTTATAACATGGTCCAATACGTACCTACTGAACGAACGTACCATCCCCCCAACCAAACAAGGACAGGAGATGGTAAACTAATTCACGGTGACGTATCTTTCCATGCTAATAATCCAATATGGTATCCGGACCCCAACAAGGTTCAATACCTTTTCATCGAAGTAGTAAGTCACACCTACAACCAAACAAGGACAAGATGTGATAAACTAATCCGCGACAAGTTATTGTTCCAAGTCACGGTCAGATATAAGTACCCAAACAAAAAGTACTCGTACCTAACGGATAAAGGTACCTAACCGTTCTATATGAAATGTAGTTAAGAACAATCCTTCCTACGCATGGGCCCTGGCTAAATAGGATCGGCATAGTCCCCCCTTGGGCACCAGAGGCCCCATCAGTAAGAGCATGACGTTCCGCAGAATCGTCAGTGGCCATCAGTAATCATGGGTCATCAATCCCGTATCTCCAGCGGAGAGTCCGGGTCATAAGGGAAGTGCATCGAAGCCCATACGCTAAGGAATTGTCCTCTCCGCCCAATGCCTACTGTGTTGTATCCACAACACAAACCACTATAACCGCTAAGTCAAACTAACATGCAATCTCTATTAGCGGTTATTCCTATCGTACGGCTTGTACATACTGGTGGCCAGCCAATCATGCACTTCCGTGTCCTACATGCGACACACAACTTCGTGTTACAACGTATCAAGGCCAATGAATGCAACACACAAGGTGGTCCCTTAAATCTAGGTTTAATATGTAAGAAAACTAATACATAGCAGGAATTATAAATGAACAGTAAGTTCTAACAGTTATGCCATGTATCACAGTTTATTTTGCATAAAGAAAATAAATAATACAAGAAAATAAACAGCTAATGGCAAGGTGTCTTGCCTGGTAGAACGCCTGGTGTGCTGCGATGATCAAGGTGGCATGAACTACGACTTCGGTGCAACCACTATGCAAGGTGATTTCGGACGATGACACGGACGGTTCCATTGGGTCAAGAAGGGTCAAATTAGTGAGGGTGGACATAAGGTAGTCTAAATTCGGAGAGAGTAAGAATATGATGGTCGAGAATCAGAATTGATAGAATTGGAGGAAATAATATAGATATACATTTTAGGAAAGTATTTCTAATATGAGAAGTTATATTTACTAGAAAAATAATATTTAAAAAATAGAGATATAACTCGATTTAGACTAGAAGTCAAAGTCGGTATAAATACGCTTATAAATAATAACTATAAAATATTTTAAATAAATCTTTGAAAACATTAATACTCATTTAGGTCAAAATTTATATTTTTAAAATTGGTAGGGAAAATAATAATATAAAAATAATTTTATAAATTTATTTTGAAAAAACATTATTATTAATCAAAATATTTTAAATAATAATTTGGAAGTCTACAATTTATTTGACTAAAAATCTTACCTTTACCAAATAAATAGTTTGGACATAAACTCTTTGAAATTAGCTAGAACTATTATTAAATATATTTTTATTTGATTATAAAATAATTATATAATAAAACTATTGTCGATAACTAATTTATCTAGATCACAACAATATCAAGAAAATCAACAGATAATACTATTACAACTACTACTACTACTACTACTACTACTACTACTACTACTACTACTACTACTACTAATAATAATAATAATACTAATAATACAAGGTATCAAAGTCTTGCTGGTGACTTTTCTTCCATCCTAAATAAATAAATAATAATAATAATAGAATAAAAATCTATTGTAGTAATAATAATAGATAAGAGAAGAAATTAAAACTAAACAGAAATAAAAAGTAAATAAAAAATCAAAAAATTTTGAACACAATAAACGAAATGAGTGTGCTCTCTTTTCGAGAGTGGGAGAGAGAGTGGGTACGGGAGAGAAGAGGGGAGCGGAGTAGGCGGTCGTCGGGGCTGCGCCGGGCTTCGGCGGCGCCGCGCGCGCCCGGCGCTGGCGCGGCGGCGGGTCAGAGAAAGAGGGCGAAGGCCGTGGCGTTGGTCGCAGGCTCGGGGAAAGGGCCGCAGTGAAGGAAAGACACGGCGGTCCGGCGATCAGCGGTGGAGAGGCGCGTTAGATGAGGCGGAGAAGATGGGTTTGATAGGCGGTCGGCGGACGGACGGCCACATGGTGGCACTTTGGTCGTTGGTCTAGGGGCTGGGACCGCCGGCTCGCCGGTCCAATGCCGGTGCTGGCGGAGGGAGGCGGACACGCGGGGTTTCTCCGGCGAGGCGGAGGCTCTCGGGGTTCGCGGTGGAAAGGGAGAAGGGAAAATCGACCGGAGGGGTTCTCGGCCATAGTCGGTGCGTGAAGGCAGCGCCGGCCCTGACACGGCGATAGGGGTTTGGGGTTTTTGGCCGGGGCTGCTGGCGGAGAGTGGCGGTGATGACTAGGGTACGGCTTGGTGGCTCGACGGATGCGGCGATTCGACGGCGAGGTTGGGGTCGGCCTCTGGTCGAGGATTTCCACGGCGTGGCAGAGGACGGCTCGCCGGAGATGGTGGTAAGCCACGGTGGTGCTTCTAATTTCCTCTGTAGATTTTGTGTGGTGGTTGTCGGCGGCCGGGTTGGCTGTGTCAACGGCGGTGGTGGCCGCAGATGGTTGGTGGCTGTGGTGTTTTAATTTAGGTTTTCTATTGGTTTTGGGTTGCGGATGTGGCTGGGTTTTGGTCGGGCTCCGGCGGTTGGCCGGGGTATTGGGGCGGAGCATGCGACAAGCACTCGACGGTAGCGTGGAGGTGGTTTTGCCGTGTTGACGGCCGAAATCTGTGGAGATGGTGGAGAGAGGTTGGTCGTGAGGGACGGTGGAGACGGGGGTGGCTATGGCAGGAAGTCGGGTTATGGACGGGAGGCGGATCGGGCTGGACGAGGTTAGGGTTAGGTTTAAAGTTACGATTTTTGTCGTGTCGGTATTGTCGACACGGGGGAGAGGATTTGATGTAGATGTAAAATATATGGAATAAGAGTTTGGATGGACACAGACACGATGCACGTAGATTTGTGGAGAAAATATTTGTGGAATAATAGAAATTTGGAGGAGTACCTGCCTTTTATAGGATGTGGGAATTTCCAATTAGATAAGAATTAGGATTCCTTTAAACCCAATTTAGATATTTAATTTAATTTAAAATCAAATCCAATCTAAATACAATCCAATTTAAATCAAAATCCAATTCCAAATACAAATCAAATTTTAAATCATATTCCTCTAGTTTAAAATCAATTAAAATAAATCAAATTTCAATTATAGTTATTAATTTAATCTATTTAAATAATCCAAAAATTAAATCAAGATTTAAATGGCCAAAATAACTTCCAAATATATTTTTCAAAATACCAATAATAATAATTTCGAAAATAATAAATATTTTTAAATATCTTTTCGAATAATAAAATATTAATATTAATAAATCTCAAAAATTATACTTTTATTTAAAATAGACCAATAAATAATTACGAAATATATGTATGCAAAAATATTCTTTACATAATTAGGCTTTTCTAGTATACAAAAATATTATTTATTATTAATAACTTTTAGAAACAAAAGGCTTTTTATAGCAAGAATATTTATATAATATTTTGAAAGTGTATAATAAAATAGAGAAAAATATTTTTCTAAAATATGTACGCTCGCACATATTCGCACTCATCGAGCAATTACGAAAAATCAAACGTCGTGCGCAACGTACAATACGACTATGCGACGTACAATACAAAAATTTTAAATCGATACCAAATTTAATAATAAAAAAATAGTAGAAATTTAGGGGTTTTACATCCGACCCAACTTAAAAGAATTTCGTCTTCGAAATTAAGAATTAATAGGGGGGGTGAGAGGACACAAGGGGGTATCGATGGGGAACAATCGATAACAGAATCATGCCGTAAGAATCGCGATCTAGATTATTGAAAAATAATACGGTATGGTCACGGGTAATGAATGAGGGTCACGATTAAGAGAACGAAATAGATTCGCTTTAATTAAGCGATTAGAGGGTCTTGATAGGGTCGAGTAGTTTAGGATGAAGATATAGCAACATCGAGTAAGAATGGTCATAGCCGATAGGAAGGCTAGAGAAAGTTCTAGTATAACGCCTTCGTTCTCCTAAAATAGGTGAAGGCGAAAGCAATATAGAGTTCGAAGGAGGCGTTATCGAATACGAATACGTGATTCAAAGACGATCGAAATCTTTCAAAGGAGTTGCCAAGGCAGTCGCGGATGGGACTCTAGAGGACAAGTTTAACTATGTCCCCATCCACGTAGAATAATAGGCAAAAGCGAACCAAAGTGCACTTGGTTGATCAGACCATTATGCACCGGTTCTGATTAGACAACATGTTAGTGGGAGCTCTTCCAATAACATATGTCTTGAACAAGCTTGATAAAAAAGATAAGCTTGCAAAAACTAGGCTACATTAGCATCATTAGTTTAGATAGTAAAAATATAGGCACGATGGTAGATGAATAAAATCAATTATGAATAGTCTAAGAGTCATAAGGATCTAAGTCTTTTATTCCTATACAATCATTCTATAGTTTATTGACCAAGGCTTGGTTGACCAAATGGGTTAGATTCCTCTAGTCTCTATGGTCTAGATAATATTATTTGTATTCTCCTTAATAGTCAAGGGCGTGTCGGGTCGTGGGGTGTTCTACCCAACTTAAAAGAATTAAGCTAAGGGTGTTTGGGACATCAAATTAGTAGAGTCAATCTCTAGCAAGCACGAAGGAAAGACAATAATAGAAGAAATCAAGCAAGATGCAGTCGATGAGTCGAACGATAGTTCAAATATGGAATCGAGAAAAGGGGTCAAATATGTGGATGAGATCCTAGACTTCTAATCCTATCCGCAGGCTTGCTTGGTACGGTAAAGTAACCAAACAATTTATCTTGACCTGCATGGGCCACCACAAAAATATGTAACGCCCCAGTCCTAAAATACGTAGGACTAGGAACATCGACATGCCAGCTGTATTCATACAAAGTATACTCCAATATATGGAAACCTCGTATGGATACATAAGCTGTAAAATGCAGTAGAACCATAACTAATCTCATTCACACAAAAATAAATGAATAAAAGATATCATATAAAGATAATGAATTGTCTTGATACAATATGTTGGGCGGAGACAAATCTACTACCAACAAAAATAAGGAAAAATATATAGAAAATGAAATAAGTTTGGCGAGCGAAGCAAAAATGATCCAAATGCAATCATCCTCGAAGAAATAGCGATGATCACGGCTAGAGCTAGAACACCTGCGAAAAACAATAGCACACACCTGGAGAGATAACCAGGTCCTTAGAGGGACGTAACAAGACACATAATATCATGCCATATAAACTGAATAAATATTGCTCAAATAAATAAGTCAATTGAATTTATAACATGGTCCAATACGCACCTACTGAACGAGCGTACCATCCCCCCAACCAAACAAGGACAGGAGATGGTAAACTAATTCACGGTGACGTATCTTTCCATGCTAATAATCTAATATGGTATCCGGACTCCAACAAGGTTTAATACCTTCTCATCGAAGTAGTAAGTCACACCTACAACCAAACAAGGACAAGATGTGACAAACTAATCCGTGACAAGTTATTGTTTCAAGTCACGGTCAGATACAAGTACCCAAACTAAAAGTACTCGTACCTAACGGATAAAGGTACCTAACCGTTCTATGTGAAATGTAGTTAAGAATAATCCTTCCTACGCATGGGCCCTGGCTAAATAGGATCGGCATAGTCCCCCCTTGGGCACCAGAGGCCCTATCAGTAAGAGCATGACGTTTTGCAGAATCGTCAGTGGCCGTCAGTAATCATGGGTCATCAACCCCGTATCTCCAGCGGAGAGTCTGGGTCACAAGGGAAGTGCATCGAAGCCCATACGCTAAGGAATTGTCCTCCCCGCCCAATGCCTACTGTGTTGTATCCATAACACAAACCACTATAACCGCTAAGTCAAACTAACATGCAATCTCTATTAGCGGTTATTCCTATCGCACGGCTTGTACGTACTGGTGGCCAGCCAATCACGTACTTTCGTGTCCTATATGCGACACACAACTTCGTGTTATAACGTGTTAAGGCCAATGAATGCAACACACAAGGTGGTCCCTTAAATTTAAGTTTTATGTGTAAGAAAACTAATACATAGCAGGAATTATAAATGAACAGTAAGTTCTAACAGTTATGCCATGTATCACAGTTTATTTTGCATAAAGAAAATAAATAATGCATGAAATATGAGCTAAAATAAATAAACAGCTAATGGCAAGGTGTCTTGCCTGATAGAACGCCTGGTGTGCTACGATGATCAAGGTGGCATGAACTGCGACTTCGGTGTAACCACTATGCAAGGTGATTTCGGACGATGACACGGACGGTTCCATTGGCCCAGAAGGGTCAAATTAGTTAGGGTGGACATAAGGTAGTCTAAATTCGGAGAGAGTAAGAATATGATGGCCGATAATCAGAATTGATAGAATTGGAGGAAATAATATAGATATACATTTTAGAAAAGTATTTCTAATATGAGAAGTTATATTTACTAGCAAAATAATATTTGAAAAATAGAGATATAACTCGATTTAGACTAGAAGTCAAAGTCGGTATAAATACGCTTATAAATAATAACTATAAAATATTTTAAATAAATCTTTGAAAACATTAATACTCATTTAGGTCAAAATTTATATTTTTAAAATTGGTAGGGAAAATAATAATATAAAAATAATTTTATAAATTTATTTTGAAAATAGGCGTGGACTACAAACATTATTATTAATCAAAATATTTTTAAATAATAATTTGGAAGTCTACAATTTATTTGACTAAAAATCTTACCTTTACCAAATAAATAGTTTGGACATAAACTCTTTGAAATTAGCTAGAACTATTATTAAATATATTTTTATTTGATTATATAATAATTATATAATAAAACTATTGTCGATAACTAATTTATCTAGATCACAACAATATCAAGAAAATCAACAGATAATACTATTACTACTACTACTACTATTACTAATAATACTAATAATACTAATAATACAAGGTATCAAAGTCTTGCTGGTGACTTTTCTTCCATCCTAAATAAACAAATAATAATAATAATAGAATAAAAATCTATGGTAGTAATAATAATAGATAAGAGAAGAAATTAAAACTAAACAAAAATCAAAAGTAAATAAAAAATCAAAAAATTTCGAACACAGTAAACGAAATGAGTGTGCTCTCTTTTCGAGAGGGGGAGAGAGAGTGGGTACGAGAGAGAAGAGGGGAGCGGAGTAGGCGGTCGTCGGGGCTACGCCGGGCTCCGGCGGCGGCGCGTGCGCCCGGCGCTGGCGCGACGGCGGGTCAGAGAAAGAGGGCGAAGGCCGTGGCGGAGGTCGCAGGCTCGGGGAAAGGGGGGCGGTGGAGGAAAGGCACGGCGGTCCGAAGATCAGCGGTGGAGAGGCACGTTAGATGAGGTGGAGAAGATGGGTTTGATAGGCGGTCGGCGGACGGGCGGCCACACGGTGGCACTTTGGTCGTTGGTCTAGGGGCTGGGACCGCCGGCTCGCCGATCCAACGCCGGTGCTGGCAGAGGGAGGCGGACACGCGGGGTTTCGGCGGCGAGGCGGAGGCTCTCGGGGTTCCCGGTGGAAAGGGAGAAGGGGAAGTCGGCCGGAGGGGTTCTCGGCCAGAGTCGGCGCGTGGGGGCAGCACCGGCCCTGACAAGGCGAGAGGGGTTTGGGGTTTTTGGCCGGGGCTGCTGGCGGAGAGTGGCGGCGATGACTAGGGCACGGCTTGGCGGCTCGACGGACGCGGCGATTCGACGGCGAGGTTGGGGTCGGCCTCTGGTCGAGGATTTCTACGACGTGGCGGAGGACGGCTCGCCGGAGATGGAGGTAAGCCACGGTGGTGCTTCTAATTTCCTCTGTAGATTTTGTGTGGTGGTTGTCGGCGGCCGGGATGGCTGTGGCAACGGCGGTGGTGGCCGCGGATGGTTGGTGGCTGTGGTGTTTTTAATTTAGGTTTTCTATTGGTTTTGGGTTGCGGATGTGGCTGGGTTTTGGTCGGGCTCCGACGGTTGGCCGGGGTATTGGGGCGGAGCATGCGACAAGCACGCGGCGGTAGCGTGGAGGTGGTTTTGCCGTGTTGACGGCCGAAATCTGTGGAGATGGTGGAGAGAGGTTGGTCGTGAGGGACGGTGGAGACGGGGGTGGCTATGGCAGGAGGTCGGGTTATGGACGGGAGGCAAATCGGGCTGGACGGGGTTAGGGTTAGGTTTAAAGTTTGGATTTTTGTCGTGTCGGGATTGTCGACACGGGAGAGAGGATTTGATGTAGATGTAAAATATATGGAATAAGAGTTTGGATGGACCCAGACACGATGCACGTAGATTTGTGGAGAAAATATTTGTGGAATAATAGAAATTTGGAGGAGTACCTGCCTTTTATAGGATGTGTGAATTTCCAATTAGATAAGAATTAGGATTCCTTTAAACCCAATTTAGATATTTAATTTAAAATTAAATCCAATCTAAATACAATCCAATTTAAATCAAAATCTAATTCCAAATACAAATCAAATTTTAAATCATATTCCTCTAGTTTAAAATCAATTCAAATAAATCAAATTTCAAATATAGTTACTAATTTAATCTATTTAAATAATCCAAAAATTAAATCAAGATTTACATGGCCACAATAACTTTCAAATTTATTTTTCAAAATACCAATAATAATAATTTCGAAAATAATAAATATTTTTAAATATCTTTTCGAATAATAAAATATTAATATTAATAAATCTCAAAAATTATACTTTTATTTAAAATAGATCAATAAATAATTACGAAATATATGTATGCAAAAATATTCTTAACATAATTAGGCTTTTCTAGTATACAAAAATATTATTTATTATTAATAACTTTTAGAAACAAAAGGCTTTTTATAGCAAGAATATTTATATAATATTTTGAAAGTATATAATAAAATAGAGAAAAGTATTTTTCTAAAATATGTACGCTCGCACATATTCGCACTCGTCAAGCAATTACGAAAAATCAAATGTCGTGCGCGACGTACAATACGACTATGCGACGTACAATACAAAATTTTTAAATCGATACCAAATTTAATAATAAAAAAATAGTAGAAATTTAGGGGTTTTTACAGTCCTCCTGGCCGGACGGTTTCCAGCCATGCGGCCTACCCCCTCCCTTTCTCCCCTCCCACCTTCCTCTCCGGCGGAGACGCCCCAGGCGGCGTCATCGGGTGAGACGTCGGGCGGCTGGCCCTCTTCCTACGCCGGTGGTCCCCCATGTCTTTCTACCGCCCCCTCTCGGCCCTCCGCCAGGTATGAGCCGCGACCCGCCTGCCGCGCTCCACATCCCGGCGTCTCCTCCTTTAGCAGCTCCGCTCTCGTGGCTGGTGTCTCCTCCCCTCGTCGCTCCCCTAGCCGCTCCTCCTATCGCGGTGGCGACCCCCCTGCGTTTTCCTCTCTCCAGTGGCCGAAACCCTCACTCCCCCCGGCTCCCGGCAGCTCTGGAGTGTTTCTCGCCTTCGCTCGCCCAACCCTGTCGGCTTTCCATCAGGCGTCAGAGGCCCCCCTCGTGGGCGACGGTGGTCGCGCCGCGGTCTTCCGCGCTGTGACCCTCGGCGAACTTCTCCCCCGTCCTGGCATCCTCCTCGGCGTCGGTCGACGGACCCACGGCGTGCTCCTCCCCCGCCCCCGCGCTGTGGCCATTGGTGAGCTTCTCCCCCGTCCTGGCGCCCTCCTCGGCGTCTGCGGCGTCGTCGACCTCGTCGTCCGCCCACCAATACGCTCTCCGATGTCTCTCCTAGCAGGCCAGCGGTCGAGCCCCAGCTCCCGCATCTACCCTCCCCTCCCCCTCCTCGGGTCTCCTATCCCGGCCTCCTCTGCCGGAGTCCCCGCCTTCGGGCCCTCCCTGCTCACCCCCCCCGATCGTCGCCCAACCCCCGACGGTCGCTTGCGGTTCACTCCCCTGCCCCCCGTCTTCCTAACCCCTCGTCAGAGCCCCGACCTTCTCCGGGCCGCGCAACGGAGGGGGGGGCTGAGGCTCCTCGAGCCGTGCGCCCCCCACCCCCACCCCCATCTCGGGCAGAGCACCCTACCTCGGGCAGTACACCACCCTAGGACCGCGTGCCCTAACCCCCTATGCAACGTACCCGCTCTCCACTCTCACCTTTCAAATTTCGAATTTTTGAATTTGATTTTCAAAATTTTGCGAATCCCACTTTGGGCTGAGCAACTGCAGACCCATCCCTGGGCTTCCGACCCAGCGGGTCATTTTAAATTTTGTTTTTCGAAATTTTCACAATTTTGAAACTTAGATTATCGATTTTCGTTTTTTCAACCTTGTTAAACAGAGCACGTTTGTTGGCTCTGTCACCGCCTGTAATGCTCTCTTAGAGCTCCTCTTTTTTCAATAAAATGCCTTTTGTTAAAAAATAATAATATATATATATTTTTTTAATGCTCTTATATATATATATATATATTTTATATATATATATTATATATATATATATATATATATATATATATATATATATATATATAATATATATACAATATCACTTAATTATACCCAAAGGATTTAAACATATCCTTGGCAACTATTTTTCATAACAAATAAAGCATTACTAATAATATCAATAAAATAATATATATTACTATACATAATATATATATGAGATAGATATATTTTACTAACTTTTTTAATAATAATGAAAACATATATACAATTATTAAATAGGCACCATAAATCTATATATACACATTTATATGGTTTAATACCCTAAAATGCACAAGGATATTGTAAAGGAAATAGTTATCATATTTCCAAGAATAAATATTCAATCAAATTAACTAAATATTGATATTACATATATATAATAATTATTCTAGGAAAATATTTATTGGACACTTAAAATAAGGTAGAAGCATACACTCAAAGTATATTGTCATGGACGTCTTAGGACTCACTATAAGCCTACACGGGCTTGGGCTCGATTCGGGCCCAGTCCGGACTAGTTTGGTATAACTGAATTTCCTAAAAGTCAAAATATTAATAAATAACTAATTAAATCATTTATAGGGATTAACCCGCAACTTGGCCTAGTTTTCTTAGTTAGAACACACCTATGGTTCGGCAGTCCCCTACCATGGCTAAACACTAGTCAAAGCACGCAACTGCACTATCCGTGCCATGATTCCTAGTCGTCTTGTACTTCAAAACTCAACCATGGCTAAAGTCATCTACCATAATAATTAACTAAATAATTATTTATAAAATTCTAAAAATCACTATCTAAATCAAATAAATAATAAAAAAATATTTCAAAAATTTCCGGAAAGGGGAGCTACACCATTAAAATGGGACTGCTAATGTTATTTCTGAACATTAAAGCAAGTAAGGGGATTGATCCCTAGGACTGGTGCTATTGTGAGATATCTGGACATTACCATTTGAGGAATGTTGCTAAGGAACATGGACTGAACAAATGAATGCCAAAAAGGACTGAATATCAAGTGATACGGGGACTGTACACTCCAAATTAAGACTGAACAACTATAGTGCAGGACAGGACACTAAAGATGATGGGGACTGCACATTCAATAGTGGACTGAACTGTAATATGGGGACTGAACTAAAACAAAGGGGATTACCTAAATGTATACAAGGACTGAATTTAAAGAAATGGACTAAATCATAAGTGAGGATATGCAGGACTGAACTAATGAGGTACCTGAACAATAACTGAATGGCTATAGATAAAACAGTAGGGACTGGTCATGTGGTACAGGTAAAGGGGATTGAGTACTCATCCTATCTATAGGGACTGAGTTATGCAGGTAATAGAGACTGAACGAAGTTAGGGACTCAAGCCACACATGTGAGGCTCGTCTCACAGCATCAATATTTATATACGGATACGTATTTATGTATTGTATCTCGTATTTTATTAGTTTTTGAAATGTTTTAAAAAATTTCCAACTTATAGATTTTCTCTTTGATCGGCATACCGCCAGTATACCAGTGTATACCGACGGCATACCTGTCACTCCCATTTTCTTTTATACGTATTTGAAGGAATAGAATGAGGATAACGGCTCGGTAGAACGCGACGAGTGAAAGTCAAATTAGTCTTCTCCTCCAAACTAGCCAATAGAGCCTTCTCCTCTTCAATGGGAAGGGAGTGAGACTAATTTGAGGGAATTTGGAGACAATTTGAGTGTAGGAGAAAATTTGGAAAAGAACTCTTAAATTAGGATTTGAAATGAAAATGAAAGGAAGAAGAAAAAGAAGATGTGGGGCTTTATAAACAATGTGGGCTACCATATGATGTTAGGGTTAGAGTTTTGGGCAAGGAAAAAGGTCCACTACACCCCTCCCTGTAGTTATAACAAGTTTAGGGAATAAGCCTTTCTTCCTAATTAGGTTTTTAGTCAAACTTTCTAGTAAATCTTGTTAGTCTAACTAGAGACTAACTAAAATGTAATTGGGCTAGTCCTAATCATTTATTTAAGTGGTCATGTCAAGTCGGTTTAGGTCCTCTAGGATCACTAACCACTATTCTAATCTAAAGGCTAATCATTATCCATATTCAAAAATATAACAAATGCACTATATTAATCATTTAATCCAGAAATATAATAACTAATTTTGTAAAATAATTTACCATTCAAAATATAAGTTGAAATCAGAATAATAAAGAGTTAGGAAAAGTAAAAAAAACCCTGTTTCAGGAAAGTGGTGGTTACATAACCCGCAACACAAAAAAACTATGAGAACAACAATGAACAAGAATAAACACGACTAGAGTCTATGTGCAATTGAAATACCATTTTCAATATGTGGTCAAGCTAGGATAATCTGCCACATCCAAAGATGGCTATAAACGATGGGATCTGACATACATATATAAGGTGTATGTATGTTATTTATAACGATAAACACGAATAATATGGATGTGACCACATACCTACTTGACATTTTTTCTCCTAGGAGACACGAAACAATATCAACACGAGATCAAACACGAAACATGATCAATACACGGGTCACGATCACTACACGAACGATCACGTACGTGTATGAAACATGACTCGACAAGGGATAAATGAAGCATTTATAATGTATTATAAACATAAGTAAGGAATGTACAATTGCCTTAGGTCCAAATCGCTGGAATTGCCCTTGGTCCAACCTATAAATGTAGACTTAGGTATTAGGCTTTCATACAACTTTAAGAATTTTCATACATGCAACACTGTGTTCAGTAAGAACTTGTTTTATAATAAACAAATAAATGCACTGCCTCCCCCCCACCACCCCCAATGTTTTATTTATAATAAAGAAATAAATACAATGACCTTCCATGTTAATTCATGAGTATTAGAGGGACTACCCTATTCCGAAAATAATTACTCTAACTCCCTATGTTTCATGGACATTATATGGACTACCCTTATTTTGAAACTAATTACTCCATAATTAGAACGTCTCCAACCCTATTGTCTTGTTATGTGTTGTAATTCTTAGGTGGCATAAGACACAAGACCATGTCTTTCATACGTGGTAAGATTAAATTCATAAAAGACAATGAGGTAGAAAAAGTCTTCTCCAATGCAAAAGTATCGATAAGACAATAAAAAGTACTTTCATCCAACTTCCAAGACCTCTTCTTCCTTTTTTTTATAAATATTTATTCACAACTTCTTCTATTCTTTCTTTTTATAAATATTTTTATTCATAATTGATGATGTGGATGTAAAGTCACTGTCAAGTGCATTGTCTAGAACTAGACAACCAATTTTACAATGTCTTTGTCATGTCATTTTCATAATTTATTTGACATTTTTATTGGAGAATGATTTCTTAAATGAAAATTTGTCATTACTACGTGGCAACAGCTTTTTTCCAAACTCACAATAAGATTGGAGATGCTCTTAAGCAAGTTGTAGATAACATACATTAGCATAGCAGTGGTGGATGATAAATTATAATAATATTGAAATATTCCCTGCCTTATCATACCAAAAAACTATTTTTCAATATTCTCTGTGTACACAATTTTGCTGTCAATTCAAACACATATTTTTACATAAAACACATATAGACTCCAAATTTTATTATACATTCAAATTAAAATTGTCTTTGCACCAAAAACTCTGGTTGGGTGGTGGAAGATCAGTGGATCGAGCTACGAGATCGTTTTATTTCTTCTATTTATGGTGGGAGTTAGGTGTAGTGGGCCCAAAAAGCATATAATACAGTGTGCAAAAAAAAGTTCGAGCGTTGCGCCGGGCACCTAAAAAATAAGGACTTTGCACCAAGAAAAATATATTAACTTAATAAATATTAAACAATCGGCAAATTATTTATTTATTAATTTATAATGACTTATTAGTTCATCAAGGTATTTTTTTCTTTTGTATATTTTATTTAGTTTCTCATTATATGACCATAAAATATACGTATTTGTTTAACCAAGTAAATTTTATAATTTTGTTTATTTATTCAAAAATAGATTGTACATTGTTCTACATTGTTCCATTTCATGAACATTTAACCAAGCAAAAACTCTATATAGTTTCTCATTTACGAACTAACAATTCTATCTAATTTTTTAACCAAATAAAATTTATAAATCTACTTATTTTTTCCAAAAATATATTGTACATTATTCAATGTACTGCATTATTCAACATTTAACCAAACAAACATTATGTTTAAGCAAATAAAAGTCATAGTAGCACAACATATCAACAGAGTTTGATTATCATATTGGAATATATGTCAAGGACATATTGAACTATATACCCTACCTAAAATGACAACTTCAGAGATGCTGAGTGACAAGCAGATAATTGAGAACAACGATATGATCAAGGGCGAAGTTGAAGATGATAGTTCTATACCATAGAATAAGTTTCACAAAAGTTCTTAAACAGTGATATAGTATTAAATAATTGTTTGTTACAGTATGAGAAAATCACAACAGAATTTCGTATCACGTTAAGAAAAGTTAGATATAAAATCCAATGTGGCATCAATTTCAAGAATATAAACAGTGATTGAGTCGTATTTGTCATGACCCGCACCAAGTGTAGGGCACGAGAAGTGGGTACGTCCAGCCTACGCCGCAGTATCGACGGTAGAACGCTGTTCTAGGTCACAATTAAAACTAAATACAATATGATATACTCTCCGTACGGAGGACAATCGCAGCAGGATATAACTCGATCACCAAAACTAGAAGTAGCACGATAAGATAACTATGAATCCATAAGAGAAGTACAACAGAGAGAAATAAATCTCGGTGTTATCAACACCAACTCAAACAAACATAAAATAAATACAACTCAAGATAACTGAAAATAAAATAAGAAAAACTCTAGCCATCTACTCCAACCTCTGCTGTGTCTCCTCTAGGCTAGCAGGTAACCTCCAAGCTATCTGTAAAATTTATCAATAGGTCCAGTCAGGACTGGAGCGAGTACAGTACATCTCACGCAGTTCATATCATAACAGGAATATAAAGCATGCAATAGAGTAAGATACATGAATCGCTGAAAGAAAGGACATAAAATAAAAAGATGAATGTAATGGAAATATCTACTATAAGTAAAGAACTAACAGTGAACTAGTGATTTAGAGTACAAGATAGACATGTGAACGGCTTGATAATAAAACATGAGAGTTTGTACATGGCTACACTACTTTAGAAATATTCATATGACTATTTCTACTCCTCCATCCCTAATCAATACACAAGGATCCGTTTAAGTTATGTTATTATACATGATTTCACATGGGGGCCCATAAATGAGTGCACATGAATATAAACATGGGGGCTCCGTGAACATGAGATTACATGAATCACGAGAGTGCACATGAATGGTGAAAGCACAGGAATGCATGATGAAAGTGAAACGTACATGACATGATGTATCCGATGCCCCCGAGGGGGATAACATCGTATAAAAAGATCCATATAGTACTAATCCCTGTTACCATCGTGACAGCATCAAGTAAAGTAATCTAGAGCAAGAATATAGTCCTAGTAAGTATAAAACGGTCAGAGAATGTACTCGCCTAATACCTTGAACAGCTGATATGAAAAGATGGCCAACTGGAGTCATAGAGTCCTAGTTAGAGCAACACAGGTTATAAAGAGTTCAATTTATATGGTAATTGAAATTATAATATAATCTACATGAGTCTAAGTCAATCTAGGTCAATGTCAACTCTGGTCAAACTAGCTAGGGTTAGGTTAACAATGGTCAACTATTCTAGGTTAGTTAATTCTAGGTCTAAACAAACTAAGTCTAGGCAAATCAAGTATCCAAGATAGCTATTAACTCATATCCTAAGTCACTTGCTAAACCAAGCACAAAACTAAACCATAAGCTAACAAGGCACACAAACTTAGTCATATAATGTATATATATTGTTCACATTCACATATTCATATACATAGATATATATAGGAAAGCTATATATATATAGGCACATACATATATATACAGAGAGAAGGAGAGGTAAAAGAGTAAGTGTGTGTGGGTTTGTGTGTGTGTGTGTGTGTGTGAGAGAGAGAGTTTGGCATGTGTGTGAAAGGATATATGTTAATGTTCTCAGATTTAGTGATAGGTAGGTGTATGTGACATGGGATACATGGTGTCAAAGGGTGTATGAATGCATGTGTGTAAAAGGTTATAGGTTAACTCAGTTTATAGAAATGCATACATATATACTTACTTTGCATACATACATACATACATATCATGTATACATACATACATGCCTACATACATATCATATATGCATACTTGCATTCATTCATGCACCTATAAATACATGCATAGATGTATACATACATATTTGAATACATTATATATTTGCATACATTATATTCATATATACATACTCTATATTATATTACATTCATTCCTGCATACATGTATACATATAATATATGCATATAAACTCATATATTTAGCTCAAAATATATGTGAATACATACATTACATTACCTTAACACGTATATATATATCATTCATTTATATTCCATATACATGCATACTTCAGTTCAGGCATTATATCCATTCACATATCATTAAGTTGCATACATATACTTATTTTCATTACATACATGTCATTCATGCATATTACATACTTACATGCATCTATACATTATATACATTGTATACAACATGTAAAAATAGAAGAGGAAAAAAAAAGGGAAAAACTGAAATAAAAGGGAAGAAAAGGAAAAATGTAAGAAAAAGAGAAAACAGTGGACATATACATGCTTGCATCATATATTTTACATTACCATATATGCTATCATTATATAATGTATTACATTATGTATACATTATGCATTCATATCTATCATTGCATGTATACCTTGCATTCATATCTAGCATTCATTATATACTTCCATGCATACATTGTTTATCATTCTTTCATTCATGCATTTATGCATTGCTTATATTGTATTCCTACATGCTTGCATTCAACCATATATATACATTAATATAAAGAGGATACATATCATATATATATTATTTCATTCATCTAACATATTATGCATTACATATTCTACATTCATTTAATATCCATACTTTATAGACTCATAGGTTACACAAAATGCCTATGTCGTATAGTCAGTCTTCTACTTAAAACTA
This sequence comes from Iris pallida, assembly GCA_029216955.1. Taxonomy (NCBI): domain Eukaryota; kingdom Viridiplantae; phylum Streptophyta; class Magnoliopsida; order Asparagales; family Iridaceae; genus Iris; species Iris pallida. The sequence continues at coordinate 29,903 of JANAVB010005200.1, forward strand.
ATACTGCACCAATTAGACTTTCACTAAATTCTAGTATTAAAGTATGTCGTAGCCCTTCGTGTTAGCTTTCCGAAACTTCAAACGGATCGCATATTCTTGTCCGGAAGCTCCCGGAATCACGAAAACACCGAAACTCGTTTGTCTTTCGGACAACTGACACTCAAATAGTTTTACAAAAAGTTCCAGAACGATTTTGGCTTATTATATATTTGGAAAGCTAACTTCGATACGGTTCTTTTATAAAAAAGGGGGAGATTAAACGGAGTTCTAAGCTAAAAGTTATGACATTTCTAAGTTGCTTTGGTTAATAAAAACGTGGATGAATATTATGACAAATTTGAGTTGTTTTGGACAAAAGAAACACATGCAGGCCAAGATACTTGGATACCAATATAGGTATCCAAATGAAACACATTCTAACCATCCTAACTAAGATCATTCCACTCTCTGACCATTCTAAAACTGAATTTAAATATCTATTTAAACTATTATCATGCATTCATACATATGGGGTGTCCTAATTTGGGATCTATCAAGTAGGACACAAGACACATATCTAAAATCCTTAAGAGAGCTCCAAATGACCTCAAATTTGAATCTAAAGGGGACACACGCATGAGGATGGATCCTACGGATTCAAAACTAATTTATATGCAAAAGGAAATCGATTTAGAGGATGGATTTTACCTATTGGGAGTGGAATCCCAATAAAATCTTTTAGGACACGGCTCCGATACGAAGATCCCTCAAAGTGGACACTCCTTCTTGCACTTTCCTTCCAATCCTTGGTAGCACCCTTTTCTTGGAGAATGGGAATGATTGAGGGAAGATTTGGTGAAGGAATAATTTGATTTGGAGATCAAATCAAAAGGAAGGCTCTCTAAAATTAGGGAAGAACAAAAACGAAAATAAAAGAGGCAAGATTGTAATGAATGAAATGAATCATTCTCCCCTAAAGGTGGCTGTCATAAAGAGTCCATTAGGGCTAATGGAAAATGTCCTAATTGTCCCTCTCTAGTCTCATATGGTTAAGTCTAGACTAGGTTCAAGTTTGGGGTCAAAAGGATCTAGTTTTGAGTCTCTAACTTAACCATTCTAACATGATAAAAATTTGTCTAACTAACTAACTTAAATGTTGGGTTTTGTGGGCCATGCTTAACTTAATATTGGGTTCCATCTAGAGTTTAAGCTACCCGGGTCACAATACAAGTCAGAACGAGACGAAACTCAAACCCGACTAAACAAATCCAATAAAAACAATATTAAAAATATAAAATTTTCCCAAAATATTAAAATATAAAAATTGACCAAAATCATAATACATTAATTTAAATATTATTAAAATAATCTAAAATTTACCAATTAATCAAAATCCTAAATAATTCAAATATCACAAAATGACCAAAAAACCCTTAGCCTAAAAAGTTGTAAATAGTCATTCTAATCACATGGTTAGGTCCCCATGGTCATGGTTAGTCTCTAGGCTCAACAGTTCTAGGGTTCACTAGCTAGCACATCAAAATTATAATTCACCAATTTTAAATAGTATCAAATTAATTAAAAATTCTCATAAATCATAAATCCTATTATTAAATAATAAACTTTTACAAAAGTTCAAAATTACTCCCATTTTAGAAAAGTGGGTGTTACAAGTCTACCCTCCTTAGAAAATTTCGTCCTCGAAATTAAGATGGTCGTACTTCTTCTAGATTCTCGTCCCCAATAATCAAAGTCTCAGAACTTACCTAAATCATACAATTTAAAAGAATGGCATACAGGATCATGGCATACGGTGGCAGTTGAAAATCTCATCTAGGTATACTACTCATGCTAAACCAAAATGGTCATAGGGTATCAAACATACAAGCAATCTGGGGTGCTAAAATAAAAAGTTACAGAAATAACAAATCATCAAGACAGTAAGGCAGTCTACCATCCTATATGAAAACTGGCAATTATAAAAAATAAAATAAAGATAACTAGTAATTATCTTTAAAGGGGTACTATTCAAAGAAAAATCAAAATTAAAACTTTAAAGAACGAAAGTCAATAGCATTGAAATTCAAATCAATATATATTAAGAAAATTTAGTCTTGATACGATCTAAGTTGATCAATTCAGGGTAATCAAGATTTGGGCAATATGGAGGACAAGGTCATCGAAGTCTGAGCACGAGCATACAAGGATGGAGATTCAGGTCATAATTAAATTTAATTCAATTGAGTAGGACCCAAGATATTAATATGATAAGAAAAGATGATCAAAGTCGATTGGTCGTGATTAAGGGAGCTAGGATTCAATGATATTGAAAACTTTTAAAGGGTGATTCAAAGATATGGAATAAGTCAAATTTCTCCTTTTAAAGGAAAAACAAGAGAAAAGATTTCATAAGAAAGTCAAGTTAATCATCTCTCTCTGATACTATCAAGTTTATCATTTGCCAATCATATTTTTATCTCACAAGTCCCAATATAAAAATCAACCTTTATATGACTACCATCAAAATTATATCCTTCCGTCATAAAGATTTGACCTTGTCATGATCACCATAGGCTAAATTTCTAAGTTCCAAAACATTATTCAAGAAGCATACCCTTCTTACTAGGAATCCAAAACTGACCACTTAATCATCATAAATCTAAATTCTTCCACCATGTCCTAAATTGGATTCGAAGCCTCTAAATCAAGTTTTATGTAATCCTTGAACTTATTCAATTTACTCTCCTTGTATTATTTAAATCTAAACCCACTAGGCCTTACAAAACTTATTCTTCATTATAAATTCAACCTTCATATTTTCTTCAACGTACACCTTCAATATTATTCTACTGAAATTTAAAACTTTCACAAAATTTCTGTATTTTATATAACTCAAAATCCTTGCGTTCTTTCTGTTTCTAGCCATTTCTTACAATATCTTATTTAATTTCGTATCATCATTGCATATAGTTAAAATCTCTTCTCTATTACTAAATTCCTAAATTTAACATCATAGCCTTAAAGTGTAACTTCTCAAGAATCAATAACCAAAATTTATCCAAGTTCTCGAAATTAAGTTAACCTCGAATATCCTCATCAGTTATGAAATACATCTATGAATTAGTCATACCCAAAAGATTTCTCTAAGTATGATTGTTCCTAAATTGACAATATAACTCTCTTGATTTTATCCTCAAATTCAGTCGCATCTCTATCCCAAACTTATATCAAGGTCCATCATATTATACCCCTAGTAAGATTATCACAAGATAACAAATCAAGTCCTTTCCGAGTTAGATGATTTACGTTACTTCCTCGACCTTTCGAAGGTGAAAAGATATGGAGATTCAAGGGTTTCAAAGTATAGCTGACAGAATTAGATACGAGACAGGAGATTGATGTAATCAGGACAGTTTTATTTTATTTTTTTTAAATGGTAATACAAAAAATAATGACAAGAAAGAAATAATGATAAAATATGTTCTTCATCAACTGTTAAAAAGAAATGAACCCATTTAAGATAAAATTTGATACCATACACGTCTTCCTGAAATCATGTTGTCAGAATTTTGTCACGCCAGTAAACATAGCTGCAATAAACAATAGAGTCCATAACGAAGGTATACACCCTATAGTCATGCTATCTAGAATTATTACCACGCCACCCGGTATGGCTGCAAGAAAATCTAGATTTCATAATTAGGATAAGTATATCTAAATCAGGCTCTACGTCCTTGTCATGCTAGCAAATATGACTGCGATAAATTCTAAACTCCATAAATAAAGTAGACTTTTACCTTTCTCACTGTCCTTATTCAAGTATGTTATCAGGTTATACCTTAATTCCAAAAAGATGTATATATATATATATATATATATATATATATATATATATATATATATATATATATAAATACAAACTCAAATTCAACAACTAACTTCAAGATTCAAAATTCAACAATAATCCATCAAAAATCAAATTCAATAACAGGAAGTAAGGGTGAATCAAATCAAGGGAAAAAGAGATTTCAAATCGAAGTTAAAATAAGATTTTCAAGGGTCGTCCCAGGAATCTCTCAAGAAATTCTAACAGTGATTGAGTATCCTCTCATTCTAACACATATTCCTTACATCTAATCGCAGGTGCACAGCAGTACAACTAATCGTCGTACTACCACGACTTCGCACAAATACGAATCTCGACCTGCATGGGCCACCACTAAAAATATGTCACGACCCGCACCCAGTGTAGGGCACGAGAAGTGGGTACGTCCAGCCTACGTCGCAATGTCGTCGGTAGAACGCTGTTCTAGGTCACAATTAAAACTAAATACAATATGATATACTCTCCGTACGGAGGAGAATCGCAGCAGATTACAACTCAATCACCAAAACTAGAAGTAGCACGATAAGATAACTATGAATCCACAAGAAAAGTACAACAGAGAGAAATAAATCTCGGTGTTAGCAACACCAACTCAAACAAGCATAAAATAAATACAACTCAAGACAACTGAAAATAAAATAAGAAAAACTCTGGCCATCTACTCCAACCTCTACTGTGTCTCCTCTATGCTAGCATGTAACCTCCAAGATATCTGTAAAATTTATCAACAGGTCCGGTCATGACGGAAGCGAGCACAGTATATCTCACGCATTTCAGATCATGACAGGAATATAAAGCATGCAATAGAGTAAGATACATGAATTGTCGAAAGAAAGGACAAGAAATAAAGAGATGACTGTAATGGAAATATCTACTATAAGTAAAGAACTAACAGTAAACTTGTGATTTAGAGTACAAGATAGACATGTGAACGACTTGATAATAAACATGAGAGTTTGTACATGGCTACACTACTTTGGAAATATTCACATGACTATTTCTACTCCCCCATCCCCAATCAATACACAAGGATCCGTTCAAGTTATGTTATTTTACATGATTTCACATGGGGGCCCATAAATGGGTGCACATGAATATAAACATGGGGGATCCGTGAACATGAGAGTACATGAATCACGAGAGTGCACATGAATGGTAAAAGCACAGGAATACATAATGAAAGTAAAACGCACATGACATGATGTATCCGATGCTCCCGAGGGAGATAACATCGTATAAAAAGATCCATATAGTACTAATTCGTGTTACTATCGTGACAGCATCAAGTAAAGTAATCTAGAGGAAGAATATAGTCCTAGCAAGTATGAAACGGTCAAAAAATGTACTCGCTTGATACCCTGAACAACTGATATGAAAAGATGGCCAACTGGAGTCACAGAGTCCTAGTTAGAGCAACACAGGTTATAAAGAGTTCAATTTATATAATAATTGAAATTATAATACAATCTACATTAGTCTAAGTCAATCTAGGTCAAAGTTAACTCTTGGTCAACTCTGGTCAAACTAGCTAGGGTTAGGTCAACAATGGTCAACTAGTCTAGTTTAGTCAATTCTAGGTCTAAACAAACTAAGTCTATGCAAATCAAGTATCCAAGATAGCTACTAACTCATAGCCTAAGTCACTTTCTAAACTAAGAACAAAACTAAACCATAAGCTAACAAGGCACACAAACTTAGTCATATAATGTATATATATTGTTCACATTCACATATTCATATACATAGATATATATAGGAAAGATATATATATAGGCACATACATACATATATATATATATATATATAATATATATATATATATAGAGAGAGAGAGAGAAGGAGAGAGAGAGAGAGAGAGAGAGAGAGAAGGAGAGGTAAAGGAGTAAGTGAGTATGTGTGTGTGTGTGTGTGTGTGTGGGGGGGGGGGGTGTGTGTGTGTGTGTTTGGCATATGTGTAAAAGGATGTGTTAATATTCTCAGATTTAGTGATAGGTAGACGTATATGACATGAGATACATGGTGTCAAAGGGGGTATGAATGCATGTGTGTAAAAGGTTATAGGTTAACTCAGTTTATAGAAATGCATACATACATACTTATATTGCATACATATATACATACATACATACATACATACATACATACATACATATATATATACATACATACATATATTGCATACATGTCTACATACATATCATATATGCATACTTGCATTCATTCATGCAACTATACATACATACATAGATGCATACATACATATTTGAATACATTATATACTTGCATACATTATATTCATATATGCATACTCTATATTATATTACAATCATTCCTGCATACATGCATACATATAATATATGCATACAAACTCATATATTTAGCTCAAAATATATGTGAATACATACATTACATTACCTTACACGTATATATATCATTCATTCATATCCTATATACATGCATACTACAGTTCAGGCATTATATCCATTCATATATCATTAAGTTGTATACATATACTTATTTTTATTACATACATGTCATTCATGCATATTATATACTTACATGCATCTATACATTATATACATTGTATACAACATATAAAAATAGAAGAGGGAAAAAAGAGAAAAACTGAAATGGAAAGGGAAAGAAAGGAAAAATGTAAGGAAAAGAAAAAAAAAATGGACATATACATGCTTGCATCATATATTCTACATTACCATACATGCTATTATTATATATTATACTACATTATATATACATTATGCATTCATATCTATCATTACATGTATACCTTACATTCATATCTAGCATTCATTATATACTTTCATGCATACATTGTATATCATTCTTTCATTCATGCATTTATGCATTGCTTACATTGTATTCCTACATGATTGCATTCAACCATATATACACATTAATGTAAAGAGGATACATATCATATATATATATATCATTTTATTCATCTAACATATTATGCATTACATACACTACATTCATTTAATATCCATACTACATAGGCTCATAGGTTACACAAAATGCCTATGTCGTATAGTCACTCTTCTACTTAAAACCAATATTGTACCAATTAGGACTTCACTAAATTCTAAGAATAAAATATGTCGTAGCCCTTCGTGTTAGCTTTCCGAAACTTCAAACGGATCGTATTTTCGTGTCCGAAAGCTCCTGAAATCGTGAAAACACCGAAACGCGTTTGTCTTTCGGATAGCTGACACTAAAATAGTTTTACAAAAAGTTTCAGAACGATTTTGGCTTATTAAAATATATATTTGAAAAGCTAACTTCGATACGGTTCTTTTAAAAAATAGAAGATTAAATGGAGTTCTAAGCTAATAGTTATGACATTTCTAATTTGCTTTGGTTAATAAAAACGTGGATGAATATTATAACGAATTTGAGTTATTTTGGACAAAAAAAACACATGTAGGCCAAGATACTTGGATATCAATATAGGTATCCAATTGAAACTCATTCTAACCATCCTAACTAAGATCAATCCACTCTCTAACCATTCTAAAACAGAATTTAAATATATATTTAAACTATTATCATATATTCATACACATGGGGTGTCCTAATTTGGGATCTATCAAGTAGGACACAAGATACATATCTAAAATCCTCAAGAGAGCTCCAAATGGCCTCAAATTTGAATCTAAAGGGGACACATGCATGAGTATGGATCCTACGAATTCAAAACTAATTTATATGCAAAGGAAATCGATTTAGAGGATGGGTTTTACCTATTGGGAGTAGAATTCCAATGAAATCCTTTAGGACACGGCTCCGATACGAAGATCCCTCAAAGTGGACACTCCTTCTTGCACTTTTCTTCCAATTCTTGGTAGCACCCTTTCCTTGGAGAATGGGAATGATTAAGGGAAGATTTGGTGAAGGAATGATTTGATTTAGAGATCAAATCAAAGTGAAGGCTCTCTAAAATTAGGGAAGAACAAAAAGAAAAATAAAAGAGGCAAGATTGTAATAAATAAAATAAATCATTCTCCCCTAAAGGTGGCTGTCATAAAGAGTCCATTAGGGCTAATGGAAAATGTCCTAATTGCCCCTCTCTAGTCTCATATGGTTAAGTCTAGACTAGGTTCAAGTTTGGGGTCAAAAGGATCTAGTTTTGAGTCTCTAACTTAACCATTCTTACATGATAAATACTAGTCTAACTAACTAACTTAAATGTTGGGTTTTGTGGTCCATGCTTAACTTAATATTGGGTCCCATCTAGAGTTTAAGCTACCCGGGTCACAATACAAGTCGGAACGAGACGAAACTCAAACCCGACTAAACAAATCCAGTAAAAAACAATATTAAAAATATAAAATTTTCCCAAAATATTAAAATATGAAAATTGACCAAAATCATAATACATCAATTTAAATATTATTAAAATAATCTAAAATTTACCAATTAATCAAAATCCTAAATAATTCAAATATCACAAAATAACCAAAATACCCTTAGCCTAAAAAGTTGTAAATAGTCATTCTAATCACATGGTTAGGTCCCCATGGTTATGGTTAGTCTCTAGGCTCAACAGTTCTAGGGTTCACTAGCTAACACATCAAAATTATAATTCACCAATTTTAAATAGTATTAAATTAATTAAAAATTCTCATAAATCATAAATCCTATTATTAAGTAATAAACTTTTACAAAAGTTCAAAATTACTCTCATTTTATGAAATGGCCAGAATTATATATTTTTACGTTAAATATTCCAAGATTTCCTTTAGATGCTCTGTATTTACAAAATTAACATTTTGATAATACCATAAATACCCCTTCGCGCAAATTTGGTTATATATATATATGAGTTTGAATTCACAAACTCATATTTGGATTGCAATTTTCGTCTTCTTCTTCTTCACGAGAGATCAGAATTTTATTACTCTCATATTCATCATAGATCGCAAAGATTTTTCGTAGTTCACTGTGATTTTCTTCAGTCGAACTCCGATCATCGCTCATCATCATCGCTCATCATCATCATCATCATCATCATCATCATCATGGAGAGATTTGATGTTTTTTGACGATTAGATCAATTATGGAGAGAAGATCTTCTTCTTCTCTTTCTAAAGATCTTAAAACAATATGAGAGTTCAGATATGTAAAAATTCATTCATCATCTTTGTGTATCTTAAATTTTTTGCTGAATTTGAATTTTTATGAAGATTTTTAATTGAGAAACGATTAGATAGATCTTTAATCTGGTTGTTTTGTGCGAATGTGACGGCAAATGATTCTCGTCATGCTAATATGACGGGGAATGGTCATCCTCCGTTCACTTGTCATAAAGAAATATCATTCTCCGTTATAGTAGGACGGAGAATAAACATTCACCGTAAGCTTTAGACGGAGAATGATCATTTTCCATAAGATTTACATGGGAATAATCATTCTCCGTGGGTTTTAGACGGAGAATGATCATTCTTCGTGAGTTTTAGACGAAGAATAATCATTCTCCGTGATTCTTAGACGAAGAATGATCAGAAATATTTTATTTTGGCTTGTGATCTCTTCTGTTTTTATGTTATCAGGGAGGATGGATTCAAGCTGTTTAGTTAATCTTTATTTCAAGGGAGACCTACTTTCCTGTCGTGTCATATATGAAAGTATAGTGGAATTTTTAAAGCATCAAGTGTGCGATCAATGGACTTATTTGGATTCACTTTTCTTTCGTTTCAAGTTTTTGCATTCTGATGGGACTGAACTGTACGTTGACAGTGATTTTTGGCTTCGGTCATTGGTTGGTGGTTTCCACAGTACCTATGACGTGAGCTTTGATCTATTTGTGGAGCAAGTATATCCTTCATGTTCTTCATCGACATCTTTTCCCTATCAAAGTATTCCCATGGGACCTTCGTCTTCCTCTTCTAGTTCTTTGAGTAGATATTCTCCTACTGTGTGAAACCCGTAATTTCAGAAAATTATTTTTTGTATAAGTTAGCTAATTCTCAATTGTTAATTTAGGAAATTGAATTTTAAAAAAAAATTATTATTAAAACTGGGGATTTTATCAAAACATGTAAATTTTTCTAATTAATTAAATATTATGTTTATTTTCAAGAAAATAAATTGATTTAATTTTGTAGGTCAGCCTAGACATGAACCTGGTTGAATTTAAGTTTGAACTTAAAATATTTTAGAACACAAATTATTTATTTTTCTCAAAAATTATAAAGCCATTTTTACTAAAAATATTAGAGCCCAAACTCTTTTCTCAAAACCCATTTAGCCCAAGCCCATTAGAGGAGCAAACCATTATGTGCTCTTTAGCCCAAACCCATTTAAAGCCTTATAAACATATCCATAAACCTTTAACCCTTTAAGCTAAAGCCTTTTCATTAGAGAGAGAAAGAGTTTATAACTCTCAATCGGATGGTTCTCAACTGGAGAGAACCGAAGTCTCTTGGTTTGGCCGACCCCCCACCTCCCGTAACCGTCGAAAACCGGCGACCTTTCTTCTTCCGGCCGTTGGCTTTCCTTTCCCTGGTAACCCCTCTCCACTTACCTATAAATAACCTCACTATTTCTCCATCACCTCAAATCATTTTTCTCCACTCTTCTCTGACCTAACTTTCCCCAAAAAAAACAATAATTTCGGCGATCCCCATCCGATCCGGCCCCATTGGACCGACCATCCCCTGGCCGAACCCTATTCTCAGCGTTTTCTCCGTTCCCCACCGCCGCCGCTGTCCCCGGTGCCCGGTCGACCGCCTGCCGGCCTTCCTGCCGGACCCGCGCCAGCCCCGACGTCCGCCGGCCTCCTCCAGGCCCGCGCCCCCTGTCGGCCACCCTCCGGTCGGTGTCCGACCTCTGGCCCGTGCCCCTCCTGCGCCGACCATCCTCGTCCCGGCCTCCCGCCGAGCTCGACGTCACCCAGACTCGGCGTACCCTACGCCCTAGCCAGCGCCCTTTTTCCTGCAGCGACGCTACTGTTCTTAGCGGTTCGAACGACTTTGCCCCACTCGGTCAGCGTACCCGACTCAGATCTGTGGTTTCCTATTGTTCGCGAGTGCTGAAAGTTCCGAGTCCGAAGCATCACTTCGGATTCCGTCAATTTCGGTAACTTCTGGATAGTCCCGTAGTTCTTTCAGTCTGTGATGAGTTTTGGTCCAGGAATTTTCTTCGGAAAATTTGGTTTTCTGTTACATTTGTGTTTCGGAAATTTTTGGATAGTTTGTTCTGTGATAATTGGGTTCTGTGGTTGGTTTGATGATATTTTGGTCCTAGAATTCCCTGGGAATTCGGTTTGCTAGGTTTTCGAATTTTCCGAACTCGGTTCGGAAATGCTCTGTGAATTTTGGAATGATTCTTTGGTTAAATTTTCTGTTGATTCTCTGAGTTCAGATCGGTTTTTCCGAATCTCGGAAGAATTACTTTGGATATTTCGAGTTCGATATTATTTTAAGTTCTGGTTATTATTATTATTATATTTTGGTTGGATCGGTATCCCTGGTTTGGGATTTATTTTGCAGGAAAAATCGGCACGTTTCCCAGTTTTGGGTTATCCCAAAAATAGAGGGAATGCTGCCGAAATTTCTATAAAAAAATTGGATTATATAATTTTAAAATGAATTTCGGAAAAGAATACTATTTTTGGGATTTATTTGGGCGACGACCGTATTGGTCAATGGGCCCTGGCTAACTGCAAACGAAACCGGTTTCGTCCGGACGTTGAGGCATTAGCTATAAAAATGACGATTGGACCAGTTCTGAGACTCAATAATATTTTTTATACTTTAATTAGAATTATTAAATATTATTCATATTTAATTTGTAGGCAGTTTACAGGACTAACGAATTTTCTCTTATTTTAATTCTTGGGAATGTAAAGGCATAAGCCTATTCTGGTTGTGGGATTGTAATAGCTTAGGTTTTATTTATGTTTCTTTTCTTTTCTGATGATTTTGGTATGGAAACGTAGTATAAAATAATAAATATTTATTGTATTTTTTTAAAGGAATATAATAATAATTGTTTTGTCACTTAGAAAATTAAGTTATAAATTTTAAATAGAAATTCATGTATTTTCTCATTAAAAAGAAAAGTATATTTTATCATAAGGGATATATACCAAGTTTTATAAATAACTTGATAAATACAAGTTTTTCCCGAAAATCAAATATAAATTGAATGTTCTAAATGTCAACGCACTAGTAAGCATTTTCGTTGTATTAGTTAAAACAAGATTAAAACTTGACTAGGAAACAACAAGATATTGCAACTAGTGTGGCAGTTCTGAATAGTTTGGTTCTGAGACAGATTTTCGAATGTAGGGTTTCGAGGAAGTTTTTGACCATCAACCCCGAAGTACCAACTCTTCAGTTCGATCAATTTTAAGGCAAGTACATTTATGTTGATCACAATTATTTAATAATCACTTCACTGCAATTTTAAACCACTGTTTAAACACGAACTCTTTCGGGAGTATTGACTGTACTGTTGGGGACTGGGGGAGTAGAGTAATGTTTATGACCACATCCAAACTAGTATAACAACTGTGTTAGCTTACCCCTCACATATACGGGAATAAGCCATATCGTATCAATAGGATACAACTGTACAACCCAAGTCGGTCATATACATTGCCTATTTACATCACAATACTGAAATTATTGCAAAATTGTTTATCTTCAAAACTGTTTATAAGTGCATGATTTTATTGTTAAATTAATTGTCAAGATTAGCATAAATTGTGCTTTGCTCCTTTCCTGACTGGATAACCGTAGGTTCTGCTGACGACCCGGAGCTGCTGATTAACAGTTATTATGATCCTGATCTGTACCCGGCGGTACTACCAGCTGATGATTATGTAGTGGCTTCTCCTTAGATTCTGTCTCTGAGAGTTTAGTTTGATTTTTGTTAATTTTTAGTTTATGGATCTTTTGTATCAGAACAATTTTAAGTTATCCATTAAATAAAAGTTGTGACAATCTTAGTATTTGTTGTTGATTTACCTGCATATGGATTACAGCTTACTGCCGCCGTCTCATCAACGGTGCAGGCTGGGCATGATCCGATTCGACCCAAGTATTTGGGGACCGGGTCGTGACATACTGTAAAGGATAAACGAGTAGTAGAATTTTATGAGGGCTCGATTGAGACAATAAAGAAGAGAAAATTAGATATGTGGCATGGATCAATTACTGGCGTTGGTTAAATTTTTCTAAATGGTGTTGAAGAAGTTAGGCACGCTATTAGAAAGGTACATTTTGAATCTCATCATCCATTCCATATTTTAAAATCTGAGCCGAGAAGGTACACTGTTTGCTGCAAGAATTACAAGACCCATGCTTGTTTGTGGAGCTTACATGATATATCTATTTCGGAAGATAATCAAAATTTTGAGGTGAAGAGGTATGTGGGAGAACATAATTGTGGAGCTGGCTATATGGATAAAGGTAATCTATATTGTTCCAGCAAAGTTTGTGAAAAGTTTGGTTAGTGACATTGTTCGGATGGATCCTAAAAAGTTGGAAAAATCAGTTGTCGATGAATTCAATGTTGACTACAGTTTATCTCTTACCTACGGGCAGGCATACCACGGCATTAGGCTGGTGCACCAAGAAATATACGGAGATGATGTTAGAGCTTACAGCGACTTGTGTTGGTATGTCGACAAGGTAAAGGAAACCAATATTGGTTCCATTACTGACTTTCAAAAAGATGATACGTCAATGAGGTTTCAGCGGCTTTTTATGGGGCTTGCGTCGAAGGCTTTTAATATTGTCGCCCGATGCTATATTTGGATGCGAATTTCCTTACAGGGAGGTTTAGAGGATGTTTGATGTCTGCTACAACGAAGAATGGTAACTAACAGTTCTACCCTCTTGCCTACGGTATAGTCTCGGGCCAAGATGGCGACAATTGGAAATGGTTCCTTAAAAATCTCAAGAATGTTGTTGGATGTAGTAGGCGTATCGTATTTCTTTCGGATCAAGGTACCGGTTTAGTTTCTGAAGTTCCTAAAGTGTTCCCTAATGCTTACCATAGCTATTGCTATTATCACATGAAGAATAACATACCGATGAAGGAGAAAGGAAATGAACGAGTGAATCCGTATGTACTTGAAGCTTGGAGGCAAGCAGTATATGCTCTAACAATAGGTGTGTAAATTAGATAGATATATGTAGCTTTTATGTATATTCTCCGCTAATTTAATACGGAGAATGGCCACTCTCCGTGTACATCACACGAAAAATATCCATTCTCCGTGTAAATCTAACGGAGAATGTACATTCTCCGTGTTGCCAAGCACGGCGAATATACATTCTCCGTTACTTTTGAACGGAGAATGATCATTCTCCTTATTTTTAACACGGAGAATGGTCCCTTTTTTCCTGTGCTTGTGCATTGACTTCCTTTTTTATTAATTTCTTTTTTCTGTATATAGGTGGATACAAACAAGCAGTTAAGAAGATTTATGATCTGAATTGTGGTCATTTTGTGACTTGGATGGATAAACAAAAGCCTGAACATTTATCAAATGCTATAACCACCACTTTTTAAAATGAGGGTAATTTTAAACTTTTGTAAAATTTTCCATTGAATAATAGGATTTAAATCATGTTAGTAATTTTTGGTAATTTTTTAATTAATTTAATACTATTTAAATTAGTGAATTATGATTTTGTTGTTTTGCTAGTGTAACCCTAGAGACTACTTGACCTAGAGACTAACCATGACCATGGGGACCTAACCAGGTGGTTAGATTGACTAATTGTCAGTTTTTAGGCTAAGGGTATTTTGGTCAATTTTTGACTTTTAGTGAAAATAAATTTTGATTATTAATTTTGTGCTAATCATTTTGTTAAGTCTTAACCTAGAATTGCCCTAACCTAGATATTAGTCAAGCCTAGATATTAGATTAGAAACTTCCATCATAACAAGGTTAGTAATATCTAGATATTAAGTTAGGATTAGGGTATATATTTGTTAAGGTTAGATATTTAGCATGGGCCTTACCTAAAAGGCCTTGAATTATGCATGTAGAGGCCTATACTTGAACTAAATATCTACCCACACCCTAGTAGTCACCTTTTGACAGCCAAGGGCAGCCCCCTCCCCTACATAAACATCACATTAGCCCTCTCTTGCCTCTTTCCTTACAAAGCTAAACCCTAATGTGTGTTCTTCCCCAAATTACCCCCTTTTCTCCAAATCACCTCCAAATTAAGTCTAGTCTTTTGCATTGCACTCCCTTACTATAGAGGAGATCATTGGAGGCTAGCTAGCAAGGATTGGAGGCTCTTGGACCATAGCAAGTTGGTGAAGGGACTCATTTCTAGGCATTTGCATTGAGATCTAACTTTCAATAGGTAATGGCCCTAAACTCATTTGTGTAACACCCACTTTTCTAAAATGAGAGTAATTTTGAACTTTTGTAAAAGTTTAGTATTTAATAATAGGATTTATGATTTATGAGAATTTTTAATTAATTTAATACTATTTAAAATTGGTGAATTATAATTTTGATGTGTTAGCTAGTGAACTCTAGAACTATTGAGCCTAGAGACTAACCATGACCATGGGGACCTAATCATGTGATTAGAATGACTATTTACAACTTTTTAGGCTAAGGATATTTTGGTCATTTTGTGACTTTTGAATTATTTAGGATTTTGATTAATTGGTAAATTTTTGATTATTTTAATAATGTTAAATTGTTGTATTATGATTTTGGTCATTTTTCATATTTTAATATTTTGGAAAAATTTTATATTTTTAATATTGTTTTTATTGGATTTGTTTAGTCGGGTTTGAGTTTCGTCTCGTTCCGACTTGTATTGTGACCCGGGTAGCTGAAACTCTAGATGGGACCCAATATTAAGTTAAGCATGGCTCACAAGACCCAACATTTAAGTTAGTTAATTAAACTAATCTTTATCATGTTAGAATGGTTAAGTTAGAGACTCAAAACTAGATCATTTTGACCCCAAACTTGAACCTAGTCTAGACTTAACCATATGAGACTAGAGAGGGACAATTAGGACATTTCCTATTAGCCCTAATGGATACTTTATGGCAGCCACCTTTAGGGGAGAATGATTCATTTCATTCATTACAATCTTGCCTATTTTATTTTCCTTTTGTTCTTCCCTAATTTTAGAGAGCCTTCCTATTGATTTGATCTCCAAATCAAATTATTCCTTCACCAAACATTTCCTCAATCATTTCCATTCTCCAAGGGTAGGGTGCTACCAAGGATTGGAAGAGGAGTGCAAGGAGGAGGGTCCACTTTGAGGGATCTTCGTATCGGAGCCGTGTCCTAAAGGATTTTATTGGGATTCCACTCCCAATAGGTAAAACCCATCCTCTAAATCGATTTTTTTTGCATATAAATTAGTTTTGAATCCGTAGGATCCATCCTCATGCATGTGTCCCATTTAGATTCAAATTTGAGGCCATTTGGAGCTCTCTTGAGATTTTTAGATATGTGTCTTGTGTCCTACTTGATAGATCCCAAATTAGGACACCCCATGTGTATGTATGTATGATAATAGTTTAAATAGATATTTAAATTCAGTTTTAGAATGGTTAGAGAGTGGATTGATCTTAGTTAGGATGGTTAGAATGAGTTTCATTTGGATACCTATGTTTGTATCCAAGTATCTTGGCCTATATGTGTTCTTTTGTCCAAAATAACTCAAATTCGTCATAATATTCATCAACATTTTTATTAACCAAAGCAACTTAGAAATGTCATAACTTTTAGCTTATAACTCCGATTTATCTCCTATTTTTTTAAAAGAACCGTATCGAAGTTAGAATTTCAAATATATATTTTAATGAGCCAAATTATTTATGTAACTTTTTGTAGAATTATTTGAGTGTCATCTGTACGAAAGACGAACGTGTTTCGGTATTTTCGCGATTTCGGGAGCTTCCGGACACGAAAATACAATCCGTTTGAAGTTTCGGAAAGCTAACATGAAGGGTTACAACATACTTTAATCCTAGAATTTAGTAGAGGGCCAATTGGTACAGTATTGATTTTAAGTAGAAGAGCGACTATACGATATATGTATTTTGTGTAACATATGAGCCTATGTAGTATGGATATTAAATGAATATAGAATATGCAAAACATGATATGTTAGATGAATGAAATGATATATATATGATATATATCCTCTTTACATTAATGTATATATATGGTTGAATGCAAGCACGTAGGAATGCAATTAATATAATGTATGTAAGCAATACATAAATGTATGAATGAAAGAATGATATACAATGTATGTATGAAAGTATATAATGAATGCTAGATATGAATACAAGGTATACATGTAATGATAGATATGAATGCATAATATATAAATAATATAATGCAATATATAATGATAGCATGTATGGTAATGTAGAATATATGATACAAGCATGTATATGTTCACTGTTTTCCCTTTTTCTTACATTTTCCTTCCCTTCCCTTTCCATTTCAATTTTTCTCCCCTTTTTTCCTCTTCTATTTTTACATGTTGTACACAATGTATATAATATATAGATGCATGTAAGTATGTAATATGCATGAATGACATGTATGTAATAAAAATAAGTATATGTATGCAACTTAATGATATGTGAATGGATATAATGCCTGAACTGAAATATGCATGCATATGGGATATGAATGAATGTATAAATGCATGAATGAATGTCATATATGAATGAATGAATCAATCAATCAAAGGTATAAGTAAAATATAATGCATTGTAATGAATGTTAACATATATAATGTATAAAAGTATGTATGTAAATGTGCATGAATGTATATATCTATGTAACTATGTAAATATGCATGATGTAACATATGCCTATATATATAAATATGTATGTAATGTGGATATGCATGTATGTATGAAGGTATGTATATATATATATATTATCTCTTTTATATTATGTATTGTTGTGGTTCACATTGTCTTGTGATTGTGTGAGTGCTAGCTTGGTTAGGCCTAGTAAGACTTGTTAGACTTGTTTGGGCTATGACTTGACCTAATTGACCTAATTTGACTAGTGTGGTTGACTAGAGTTGACCAAGTGTTGACTTTAGTCTAGTTTGACCTAGACAGCATGAAGATGCATTGTACATTTCATTTATCATCTCTCGTATACATCTTGACCTGTGTTGCTCTAAATTGGACTCTGTGGCTTCAGTTTGGACCTCTATATCTATCAGCTGTTCAGGTTATCAGGCGAGTACATTCTCTGATTATTTCATATCCTGTTTAGAATTATTTTCCTGCTTTAAATTATTTTACTTGATATTGTCACGTTGGTCACACGGATTAGTACTATATGGATCCCTTCTTGAGATGTTATCCCTTCAGGGAGCATCGGATACTTTCACTTGTATGGTGTTTCACTATGTTTCATGGTTCATTGAATCACTTGTGTCATGTATTCTCATGATCACAGAGTCTTCCTTGAATCCCCTATTTATTAGGCTTTTCTAGAATCCCTATTTATGGGACTATCATGTACCACCCTTTGGGGGCCGTTACATGAATCATAACATAACCTGGCTGGATCCTTGTGTATTGATTGGGGGTACGGGGGAGTAGAAGTGGACATATGAATAATATCCAAGTAGTGTAGCATCAGAATCATTCCATAGTGTAGCATCAGAATCATCCTATGCCATTTACATGTCTATATTGTACTCTGACTCACTAGTCACTGTTAGTTCTCTATTTATAGTAGATATTTCTATTACAGTTCTCTCTCTGTTTACATACTGTATTTCTTTCAGTTCATGTATCTTACTTTACTGCATGATTATATTTTCTAACCTGCTATGAACTGTTGAGATGTATTGTGCTCGCTCCTGTCCTGACTGGACCTGTTAAAAATATTACAGAGGACAAGTAGGAGGCCTGTGTGGATACTTTTTATGGGACAGCTCTAGATGATACCTGTGATCCGAATATCCAGTCGGATCCACTAGCTATAGAGACTGAGGCTCCCTAGTCTAGGTTTTACTATTTCTGTCATTTGAGATCTGGATTGTATATATTCTTTCATATTCAGTAGTTGAGACTTTGTATTTCTGGATGTTTGCTGAGTTGTTATCTTAGACACTTAGACTCTTCTGATCATCTGTATTTTATTTGAGTTCTATATCATATCGTGCTTCTTCTTCCTTAGTTGTGATTGAGTTTACATTCTGCTATGTCACCCCCATTCGGGGAGTATAAACTGCTTAGCATTATATTGTTAGATGTTGTGACCTAGGACAGCGTTCTACCGCCGACACTGCGGCGTAAGCTGGACGTACCCACTTCTCGTGCCCTTACTCTAGGGTACGGGACGTAACACGTTTTTAGTGGTGGCCCATGAAGGTCGAGTTTATGTAGTGGTATTCGAACTAGAGTATCACTACAGCCTGCAGTAGGATTAGGATATTTTTGAGGGTACTCAATCACACTAGGAAAACTCTTAATCAGATTCTTTTATCTAAATTGTTGCTTATTGACTTCCCTTGAATATAAACTGTCCCCCTTTGAATTTTTGCTTCATTCTCAGAAATTGCTTCTTGTTTTGATCTATCCTCATGATGGTTATGAAGACACGATCTCATCGCTCCGGTCCGAGGAATACTATCGAGAGGCTGGCCACCTCTGGTCCTGTTCATCAGGGCCTCGAGACCGCAGCTCCTGTTGTGCCGACTTAGGTTGGCATTTCTGCTACATTGGAGGTGCACCTCTATCTGTACAGAGACTTTCTCCCGTCATTCCCGATTTCTCTCAGCAGCAGCGGTTCATGCAACATCAGCAGCAGACCAGGGGAAACCAGCAGGGCGAGCTATCGTCAGGACAGTCGAGGATGCACAGACCATTAGAGATCTTACTACAAGTTCCGTTCTTCTCGATTACATTCCCGCAATTATCTTTTATAACTATCTTGAAATCCGATTCTATCTGTTCCTTGCTGATTGATTAATTTTGTCATGTTGCTCTTTTGTTATGTTTGTTTTTCTTCTAAGAAAATCATATGGGCTAGATCACCTCAGTTATGGGATCTAGAATCTTCGATAGTCATGTTAGCTGGCATAGTGATGACATATAGTCAGATTTTGGTCGTATTTCTCGGGTGTAGGAATTTAAGGTTTTTGCCGTCGCATGCGACAATACGGAAATTTTAAATACCACGATTCTAGAGGTATGTGCCTTAGTCAAGGACTCTGTGATTATCGTAGCCATGCTTACTAGTATGACGAGGATTTAGAGTACCATAATTTTGGATAGACGCATATGATTATCAGATTGTACCTTAAATGCTTTTGAACATATTTTCTCTACATTTGTTTACGTCTTTAAAAAAAAAAATTTAGTGTTTTGTTTTGATTGTTTTGCTTCTCATTATTTAACTTAGGAGAAGGAGTAGCTTTAGCTGTTATTATAACCTTGTGTAACTTCTTGTTATGAATTTCTTCTTAATACAATGAATTGATGATTTTTGCTAGACCTTATCTTGGATTTGATATTGTAGCTCTGGTTTCAAAATGGTTCCTTCTTTTAAACAGATAAGCAGAACAGATTTTATCGTTATTTCCTTCTTGCTATTTTTTTGTATTAAATAATAATAATAATATAAAACTGTCTTGATTACATCAATCACCTGCTTTGCAATCTTGGTAGGAATCTAAATGTTGGCCTTGATATAGAATTTGATTTTTATATTGTGACATGAGAATATATATAGTAGAAACAGACACTTTGCCTGACATGTATGCATGCTACACTTTGATTACCAACCTATCTAAATACATATTAATATGTTGTTGATGTATAAATTCTCAAAACCCCAATGTTTCTGATACAGTACAGTATCAGAGACTGGTTCCCTACTTTTCTAGTTTAAATTCGTAATTTAAATATAAATTTCATGTTATTAGTTTTGTTTACATCATTGCACATGTATCTTATACACAAGGTTTCAATTCTTAAAGAAATTGGTTGAGTTTTGTGTTTGAACTTGTCAAATCTGAGACTGTGTGCATATTAACCCTTAATACTGAATTCCAAATGTTTAGTTCAATTTGATATTTTTTTTAAAATATAATATTTTGAGCTATATACATTGTTATATATAGGGATATAATGTTAGGTTTCATATTTTTACATGTTAGGTTGTGATAAACATTGGGTTGGTTTGATGTTCGAATTTCTCCAAAATCCTAAAACTGAATACATGTTAACATTTTCACATTGATTTCAAATATTTAGTTCAATTTCAGATTTAATATGTAATATTGAACTGTATGCATAGCTAAATGTATGGATAGTATGTTAGGGTTTCATCTCCATCATGTTAGGATGTGTTGGAAGCATTGAGTTGGTTGTGATATTTTAAACCCCTAAAATCTGAAACTGCATTATGTTAATATTACACTGGTTTAAATGTTAGCTTATTTTCAGATTTTATATGTAAATGCTAAACTAAAACTGGGTTTAACCTTTCAATACTAAAGCTATAACCCTGTACAAGGACACAGACACCCTAACTTAGTATACACTGCCATGTAAACCTAACCCTTCCTCTCTATGTTATGTTCATATATCTATATAGATATATATAGAGTTTATGCATACATGTTATAATGTATATAGATACATAACTAAATCTTTACCTCTTTATATATATATATATATATATATATATATATATATATATATATATATATATATATATATATATATATATATATATATGGTTAGCCATGCATGCTATGAGTAAATAGGTTGTGCATTGTAGATTGTTAACCAATATGCCATGAGTAGTGTAACTGGATAGCTATTGTCTTGAAACCCAAATCCTCATATACACTTTCATGTATATTCACATACACACATGCCTACTATCTAACCATATGAACATGTCCACATACACCCATACACACACGAACCACATAACCTTTACATAATGCTAGCTTTTTCCTCTCTAACGCTCTCTCTCTCTCTCTCTCTCTCTCTCTATATATATATATATATATATATATATATATATATATATATATATATATATATATTGTGATTGGATTTTAATGCAATTGACTTTCATTCTTTAACTTTTGATTTTGATTTTTCTTTGAATAGTACCCCTTTATAGATAATTGGTAGTTATCTTATTTTATTTTTTGATAAGTACCAGTTTTCATATAGGATGGTAGACTGCCTTACAGTTTAGATGATTTGTTATTTCTGTATCTTTTCCATTTTAACACCCTTGATTGCTTGTATGTTTTGATACCCTATGACCATTTTGGTTTAACATGACTTGTATACCTAGATAAGACTTTCACTACCACCGTATGCCATGACCCTGTATGCTATTCTTTTAAATTGTATGATTTAGGTAAGTTCTGAGACTTTGATTGTTGGGGACGAGACTCTAGAAGAAGTACGACCATCTTAATTTCGAGGACGAAATTTTCTAAGGAGGGTAGACTTGTAACACCCATTTTTCTAAAATGAGAGTAATTTTGAACTTTTGTAAAAGTTTATTATTTAATAATATGACTTATGATTTATGAGAATTTTTAATTAATTTAATACTATTTAAAATTGGTGAATTATAATTTTGATGTGTTAGCTAGTGAACTCTAGAACTGTTGAGCCTAGAGACTAACCATGACCATGGGGACCTAACCATGTGATTAGAATGACTATTTACAACTTTTTAGGCTAAGAATATTTTGGTCATTTTGCGACTTTTGAATTATTTAGGATTTTGATTAATTGGTAAATTTTAGATTATTTTAATAATATTTAAATTGATGTATTATGATTTTGATCATTTTTCATATTTTAATATTTTGGGAAAATTTTATATTTTTAATATTGTTTTTATTGGATTTGTTTAGTCGGGTTTGAGTTTCGTCTCGTTCCGACTTGTATTGTGACCCGGATAGCTTAAACTCTAGATGGGACCCAATATTAAGTTAAGCATGGCTGACAAGACCCAACATTTAAGTTAGTTAATTAAACTAATTTTTATCATATTAGAATGGTTAAGTTAGAGACTCAAAACTAGATCATTTTGACCACAACCTTGAACCTAGTCTAGACTTAACCATATGAGACTAGAGAGGGACAATTAGGACATTTTCCATTAGCCCTAATGGACACTTTATGGCAGCCACCTTTAGGGGAGAATCATTTCATTCATTACAATCTTGCCTCTTTTATTTTTCTTTTGTTCTTCCCTAATTTTAGAGAGCCTTCCCATTGATTTGATCTCCAAATCAAATTATTCCTTCACCAAACCTTCCCTCAATCATTTCTATTCTCCAAGGGAATGGTGCTACCAAGGATTGGAAGAGGAGTGCAAGGAGGAGTGTCCACTTTGAGGGATCTTCGTATCGGAGCCGTGTCCTAAAGAATTTCATTGGAATTTCACTCTCAATAGGTAAAACCCATCCTCTAAATCGATTTCCTTTGCATATAAATTAGTTTTGAATCCGTAGGATCCATCCTCATGCATTTGTACCATTAAGATTCAAATTTGAGGTCATTTGGAGCTCTCTTGAGATTTTTAGATATGTGTCTTGTGTCCTACTTGATAGATCCCAAATTAGGACACCCCATGTGTATGTATGTATGATAATAGTTTAAATAGATATTTAAATTCAGTTTTAGAATGGTTAGAGAGTGGATTGATCTTAGTTAGGATGGTTAGAATGAGTTTTATTTGGATACCTATGTTTGTATCCAAGTATCTTGGCCTATATGTGTTCTTTTGTCCAAAATAACTCAAATTCGTCATAATATTCATCCACGTTTTTATGAACCAAAGCAACTTAGAAATGTCATAACTTTTAGTTTAGAACTCCGATTTATCTTCCATTTTTTTTAAAAGAACCGTATTGAAGTTATCTTTCCAAATATATATTTTAATAAGCCAAATTATTTATGTAACTTTCTGTATAATTATTTGAGTGTTAGTTGTACGAAAGACGAACGTGTTTCGATATTTTCACGATTTCGGGAGCTTTCGGACACGAAAATGCAATCCGTTTGAAGTTTCAGAAAGCTAACGCGAAGGGTTACAACATACTTTAATCCTAGAATTTTGTAGAGGCCCAATTGGTACAGTATTGATTTTAAGTAGAAGAGTGACTATACGATATATGCATTTTGTGTAACCTATGATCCTATGTAGTATGGATATTAAATGAATATATATAGAGTATGCAATACATGATATGTTAGATGAATGAAATGATATATATATATATGATATATATCCTCTTTACATTAATGTATATATATGGTTGAATGCAAGCACGTAGGAATGCAATTAATATAATGTATGTAAGCAATGCATAAATGTATGAATGAAAGAATGATATACAATGTATGCATGAAAGTATATAATAAATGCTAGATATGAATACAAGGTATACATGTAATGATAGATATGAATGCATAATATATAAATAATATAATGCAATATATAATGATAGCATGTATGGTAATGTAGAATATATGATGCAAGCATGTATATGTCCACTGTTTTTCCTTTTTCTAACATTTTCCTTCCCTTCCCTTTCCATTTCAATTCCCCCCCCCTTTTTCCTCTTCTATTTTTACATGTTGTATACAATGTATATAATGTATAGATACATGTAAGTATGTAATATGCATGAATGACATGTATGTAATAAAAATAAGTATATGTATGCAACTTAATGATATGTGAATGGATATAATGCCTGAACTGAAATATGCATGCATATGGGATATGAATGAATGTATAAATGCATGAATGAATGTCATATATGAATGAATCAATCAATCAAAGGTATAAGTAAAATATAATGCATTGTAATGAATGTTAACATTTATAATGTATAAAAGTATGTATGTAAATGTGCATGAATGTATATATCTATGTAACTATGTAAATATGCATGATGTAACATATGCCTATATATATAAATATATATGTAATGTGGATATGCATGTATGTATGAAGTTATGTATATATATATATTATCTATTTTATATTATACATTATTGTGGTTCATATTGTCTTGTGATTGTGTGAGTGCTAGCCTAGGCTTGGTTAGGCCTAGTGAGACTTGTTAGACTTGTTTGGGCTAGGACTTGACCTAGTTAACCTAATTTGACTAGTGTGGTTGACTAGAGTTGACCAAGTGTTGACTTTAGTCTAGTCTGACCTAGACAGCATGCAGATGCATTGTACATTTCATTTATCATCTCTCGTATACATCTTGACCTGTGTTGCTCTAAATAGGACTCTGTGGCTTCAGTTTGGACCTCTATATCTATCAACTGTTTAGGTTATCAGGCGAGTACATTCTCTGATCATTTCATATCTTGTTTAGAATTATTTTCCTGCTTTAAATAGTGCGCTGGGCTGCCTTGTACTCTGACTCACTAGCCACTGTTAGTTCTCTATTTATAGTAGATATTTCTATTACAGTTCTCTCTTTGTTTACATACTGTATTTCTTTCAGTTCTCGTATCTTACTTTACTACATGATTATATTTTCTAACCTGTTATGAACTGTTGAGATGTATTGTGCTCGCTCTTGTCCTGACTGGACCTGTTGAAAATATTATGGAGGACGAGTAGGAGGCCTGTGTGGATACTTTTTATGGGACAGCTCTAGATGATACCTGTGATCCAAATTTCTAGCCAGATCCACTAGCTATAGAGACTGAGGCTCCCTAGTCTAGGTTTTACTTTTTCTGTCATTTGAGATCTGGATTGTATATATTCTTTCATATTCAGTAGTTGAGACTTTGTATTTCTGGATGTTTGCTGAGTTGTTATCTTAGACACTTAGACTCTTCTGATCATCTGTATTTTATTTGAGTTCTATATCATATCGTGCTTCTTCTTCCTTAGTTGTGATTGAGTTTACATTCTGCTATGGCACCCCCATTCGGGGAGTATAAACTGCTTAGCATTATATTGTTAGATGTTGTGACCTAGGACAGCGTTTTACCGTCGACACTACGGCGTAGGCTGGACGTACCCACTTCTCGTGCCCTTACTCTAGGGTGTGGGTCGTGACAATTTGTTTTCCTATTTTCTCTTCATAGATGCATGCATCTAGGCACCATAGACCTGTATACCAAGTTTGGTAGGATTTTTTGTCCATTTGATACGCGTATCGAAGGCATGTCGGAGTGTAGTGTAATGTGTTTGTCAAAATGCCTCTTAGAATTCATTTCTGTTAAATTGTAAAACTAATTTTACAAATTTGTAGATCTATATGTGTCAATCACGAAACCCTATGACTGAGTCGATTTTGGACACGTTTTGTGTCCAAAACCGGACACGGGGACACTGCATGCTACTGTGGTGCAGTGCCCTGCTACCCGATACTTAGTTCTCTGTGTACACGACACTTGGACACGTGATTTTTGACACAAGGATCGGAGACACGACTGACTTCGTGTCTCCCAAGTTTTAGTCGAAGTGGTGTCGTGTCGGACACGTTCTAGTGCCTGTATCGATTCGACCACACACGTACGCACGTACTCAATGGCTACTGATACGCGTTCGACACGTGGACACGAAGATACTTGTACTCAATTCAGGGTTTCTAACACCTAGCCCTACCCCTCACCTACCTCTGGACACGAACACGAGACACATGGGGCTGTGTGTCGTATCCTAGACTGGTCGACACGCACAAACAAGGCAGCCCAGTGCACTATTTTGAGATTGGTTCTGACACTGGGTTTTTGGACACGATTGGACACTATGGACACCTCGTTTGTGTAGGTCCTAAAAAATCAAATTGCATCAATCAACAAAGTCAAAGAATCAAGATATACATCATCCAAATGAACTGCGTAGACAATGGATTGCGCAGCTCTCAGATTGCGCATGTCAGATTAGGCATACATCTGATTGCGCAAGGCTGACGTGGCAAGAGTCATCATTACCTGACAACCAAATCAGATCTCTGACAACTGACAGCACGGATATCGAGGCGGCTGTTCGTTTAATCGTGCAATCCATGTCTGCGCAAATCAAGTTGGCGCAATCTATTTCCTGCGCAAATGAAGTCGGCGCAAACCAAAGTCTGCGCAGTTCAATGTGCGCGCTCTACTAGTACAAATGACAAAGTACACGTGGCATTCATGCCATCAATTGCTCATTTCGTGGCAACTGCCTATGCACGATCATGCACATTTCAATCAAATGATGCCATGTGTCCCAGACAGTTAACCCATGATCCAGCAACTGCCTGCGCAGTCCATTGCTGCGCAAACCAATTGCTGCGTAATCCAACATGCGCAGTCCAGAATAACTAAAAGTTAGTTATTTCTCAGAACTCTATAAATAGAGTTTCAAGTCTTCATTCAAGGGGATCACGAATCAATAACCAGAGATCAGAGAGTTCAGGAGTTCTTGCCCAAGTGCTGCTGCATTCTTCCGAGGCTTTTGCCTTCAACTTCCGAGGCTTTTCTGCCTTCAATTCCAGAGTTGTTTTCAACTTCAGAGACTTCGTCTTCAGAGTTCACATCGTCCAAGGGATAAAGCAATCGTCATCTAGATTGGATTCCTAAAGTTGTACCATTCTCAGAATTCAAATTGTAATTTTTTACAAAGTTTGTATCAATAAAGTTCTTCAACTTTTGTTTTTGTAAACAAAATGGCGACTCTGCTGGAGACGACTTTCTCCTCCGATGAGGAAGTGACAACTCAATGTGACGTAGCGTCTATCGGAAAGACGCAGAAGACACTGGTTGTGAAGATCAACCAGACAGCCTATGAATCCATGATCAAATCCAAAACCACTCCTCGTACTGCAACCACTGCTGCCACAAGCAAAGTGCGCTCAGAGTGGGTGCCAAAGACTGCTGCGCATTCTGCTAATGTAGCCAGCAAGTCTTCTGCATAATCTGCCAGAAACTCTGCTGCGCAGTCCAGAGCTTCTGTCACCAAGTCCAGTGCACAATCTGTCCCTGCCACTGCTGCGCAGTCTGCTATGGCCAGTGCACAAAAGACTTCATATGCTGCCATGGCTAAGTACAAAATTCCTATGCCTCTTGCGCAATTGGCTGCAAAACTTCCTGCGCAAACCAACATTCCAGCAACTAGAGTACAACCTAAGCACTCTGTGGCAAGAACTCCTGATGCGCAAACCACAGTTTCTGTAGCCAGAACTCATGCGCAAAGCATTCCTGCACAATCCAAGAGTGACAGCCTTTTGGCTAAACTCTCTTCATCTTACAACAAAGGAAGAGATTCTGCTCCTCTTCCCAAATACACTATTGCTCCTGCGCAATCCATTGGGGGTAGTCCTTTGGCTATTCCTCTTTCTCTTCAAAACAAAGGGAAAGGCCCGTTGGTCTTTTCTCAAACTTCCTTGTCTTATAACTTAGAAGACAACAGAGGGAAACGCTCTTTAGCTAACCCTTCATCTCAAAACAAAGGAAAAGGCCCTTTGGTCTTTTCTCAATCTTCTTCAGTCTTTACTGAAGAAGATCCATCTGAATGTGTCTTGGCACCAATCAGTACTAGAACTCTTTCAAATAAGGATTCTTCTTTCCTTTATAACAAAAGAACTTGTACTGGTCAAAGAGGTATTCTGCCTACTCCGGTAGCAGAATTTCAAGACCTACCGACTCTCAAAATTTCTCGTTCCAGACAGAGAAAATTGTTAGTGTCTCAAACAGAAACCCCTGGGGGTGAATTTGCTGATCTTCGAACTTATCTCAACAGACCCACTTCGGTAAAACACAAACAGCCAATGCCGAAGATCAAACATCATCAGAAACAAATCTCCAGGGTCAAAAATCTCGACCCTTATGCCAATGAAATGAGCACTTCCCTGTACACTCAAGGGACTAAACATTTGAAGAATCGGAATCATGTTCCGAATGTTATCAAAGAACAGGTCCCTCAGAGTTTTCCTCGTTCTGTTGTTGTTCCCGATCTTCGAGAACATCTTAGACAAAAACGGGACAATGTCTCAATATCTCCATCTCAACCATCTGATCATCATTGCAATCACAAAGTCATCATCCAATGTTGCTGTCAAACAACAAAACGATCTGTCTTTGATCGTCTGACTTTCGCTAAATCTGAACCTATGTCAGAGGAAGACGAAGTCTTGTATGCTTCTGTTAACATGACTTCCCGAGACACTGGGGGTAGAAGATGCTCTAAGCATGGCAGGCTCCGCAAGCCAAGCCAGCGGTATTTAGAATTACTCCAGGAATCTTCAGAAGGAGTGTTTCAACATACCCGTTCTCGAAGCCGAGACACAATCGGTCAAAGGAATCTTCCTCAAAATCCTTCAGGTTATTCTTCCTCAGACTATGATGCATACAGCGAAAGCTCCGAACAGACAGTGTCTTCAACTGTACCAAGAGAAGTGACAGCTTATGTTGTCACTGATGATCCAGATGCTTCAACTTCTGTAAATCAGGAACAGCGAATTGCTGCACTTGAAGACAAACTAAAAACTATGGCTGAAATGGTTGCTAGTATGCATTCCATCATTGTGACACAACATGCTATACCACCAACTGCACCTACTACTAGTCCAGAGATCATAGCATCTTCGGTACCTGTCAATACTGGGCTGGGGGTAGTGTCTCCTCAAATGCCTCCTGTACAAGTACAAGTTCAAACTACACCTAGTCAGTCAGGAGCTGGGGGTAGTGCTTACAATGCTGTTCCTCCTTCTGCTACTCAAACTCAACCTGCTCCTTCTTCGTCCTCTGAAGACGCTAATGAAGTTGTCAAACTCTTGCGAACTCAGTTCGAAGCATTCAAAGAGAAAGATAACTTGCAAAGATTGGAGATCAAGCAGCCTTATCCAGTTGAATGGAAGGAAGTCTCATTCCCACCGAAGTACAAAATCCCAACAATCTCTTTGTTCGATAGCAGTACTTCCCCAAGTCAATTCATCAATCATTTTGAGGTAATGACCGTTCAACTTCAGCCAAATGACGCTCTTCTTACCAGAGTGTTCGTCGGTTGTTTAGCCGGCGTAGCATATGACTGGTACAGAAGTTTGCCCGATGGTTGTATCACTTCCTTTTCAGGTCTCAAACAAATCTTCCTGGAACGGTTCTATGAAGGATTCAATGACATGACTATGTCAGCTCTCAACAAAATCAAACAGAAACATAATGAAACTGCTGAGAGTTTTATCGAACGGTTCCGCCGTGAAGCTTTAAAAATGCCTCCCGGGACTCCAGCTGCTGTCACTATTGATACTTGTAAGGCAAACCTTTTGCCTATTATCAGTATGTGGACGGGATCTACCCAATTCCAAGATTGGCCTTCATTTATTGTCAACGCCAAAGATTCTGAAGTGAGTGCTGATAAATTCAAACAATTGGGGGTACAGATGTCTAACCCCGATCGAGATGAGCATCAGAATTCAGGTGGTGGCAACCGCCAAAACAACCGCAAAGCAAAAGAGACTTTGAACATTAATTTGAACAAAAACAAAGAATCTTTAGCTGTCAATGTGGCTCCGCCTACTACCACTCCTACTCCTTCTGCACCTCTACCAAGGGAACCTCGTCCGAAAGTGGAATATTCTTTCGAAGAGAATGACACTGCAAGCATCTTTGAGTGTTTACTCAAAAGCAATAAAATTCAACTCCCAGACCCAAAGAAACCTGATGAAGTCGGTAAGACAGATCATCCTAAATATTGTGTCTACCACAGGTTTATTGGACATCCTACTCGAGCATGCTATATGCTCAAAGGCAAAATTCAAGAGCTTGTCAATGCTGGTGTCGTCACTCTGCAACAAGATGAGAAAACTGTTACTGCAAACATGGTTTCAGTCCAGTTTGGTGCCTTTCCTCCACAGATGATACAGTACGGTGTCATTCCAATTCCCAAAGCTACTCTTGAGATTGAGAATCTCCCACTTCCACCAAATGAAGGTCTTATTCCCTTGTCTCTTGACAACGGTGAAATTATGTGGATCCATCCTGATCTTGCTCCGGAATTCGAAGTAACCTCTTCTTCCAAGAAGAAAACTCGTTCTAAAGGCAAAACCAAGATTTGCAACATGGTGTCTTTTGACCCCATAGTTGATGAAAAAATTCTGTTAGGCACCAGATCAGGGAAAGCCTATTTGAAAGATCATTCTGAAGGTCAAGAGGATCCTGCTTCTTCTTCTGAACCTGCCCCAGCACAACCTGCTTCCACTGAAGAGATCCTTTCTACATCTTTACCAGTTGTAGTACCTATTCCTTCCAAGCCAATGACGGCTGACAAAGGCAAGCAACAAGTCCGCTTTGACAAACCTCTGAAGAAATTATCTCCTACAGGACTTGAAAAGCCGTATAACTTTGATATATTGGCTCAACTGGCCAATACACCAGCTAGGTTATCAATTTTCGAGCTCTTGCGCCTTTCTAAAGAGACTCGAGAAACTTTAAGTGAAGCTCTGATGCAGGCTGAAACTTGCCTAACTCTTCTCAAAAAGCCAGATGCTGAACCTGTCTCTTGCCGTCACTGTTATAGTGTCCTGGAGTTGATTCCAAACATCACTTTCACTCAGGATGACATGCTGCTGGAAGATAATAGACATGATCGTCCTCTCTACTATACAGGATATGTCGATTCGATGAAAGTCGATCGTATCTTGATAGATCCAGGGTCTGCCCTTAGCATTATGCCGAAGACAATGCTAGATGCGTTGAAGATACCAGTGCATAGTCTTTCAAGTACAATCACCACTATCTTGGGATTCAACCAAGGAAGGAGTGAACCTTTGGGTAAGATTCGTCTAAAACTCCAAATAGGCAATCTTCGCACAAAGGTGACCTTTTATATCATTGACAATCATGGTTGTTCTTACAACACACTTCTGGGAAGACCATTCCTCCATAAACACAATGTTGTTCCCTCAACTCTTTATCAATGCTTTAAATACGTTGATGACAAAGGACAAGTTCATAAGGAAGTTGCAGACCTTTATCCTTTCAAGGACGTTGAAGCGTATTGCAACGATGCTCGTATGTACAAGGAGGAATTTATAAAAGTGGTATTGGCCATGGATACTGAAGAGGATCAAAGAGCAACGCCCAATGATACTCTCATCATACATGTTAAAGGGTGTGTCTCTCATCCTCAGTCTTCTAAACCACTGGCTATTCACTTGCCGGTTCAGGAAAAATCAGTTGATGCTGATCCAAATCAAAGGGAGCTCACCTCTTCTGAGCCACTTGTTATCAATTTACGTCGTAACAAGGACAAAAAGCAGCTCGCTTCTTCTGAGCCACTTGTTATTGATTTAACTCGCAACAAAGAAAAAAGGGAGCTCACCTCTTCTGAGCCACTTGTTATTGACCTTCGTCGTAACAAGCCTCCTCCACGTTCTTCTTCTCCCCCACTTGTAATCAATCTGACCAAGCCTGCTAAGGCTAAAGGTCCTGATGTAAATACAGATGTACATATCAATAAAAAAGCATCTACTTTCCAGTATACTGATGTTATTTATCATACTAAATACTATTTGGATATGTTAGATAGCTTTCAGTCATTTACAATGGGAGTCGTACAATCTCTTCAAACAGAAGTTTCATGTGAACATCCAAAGGACTCATATCGTATTGTTCCTGCTCGCAAGAAAGGTGAACGTCCAATACTTTTTAGTAAAAGACCGGAACAAAAATTTAGCTACACGGATGATAGCAAAGTTAACGACACGGGACATCTTCAATTCCGTCGTTACAGTCAACAATCAAAAGACATTGTCCGAAAGATGGGTTACGACTTCAAGAGCGGCCTCAACTACGGTAAGGGAAGAAAAACTCCTCTCCGTACCGCTGTTCCACAAGGAAAGTCAGAAATGTATTACAGCAGGACCAAAAGAGGTCTCGGATATGCTTCTCCTCCGATGTTATCCCCAGCAGTCTCTGACTCTGATAGCGAAGAACGTTCTAATTCTTCCGATTCCAGATCATAGGATTCTGACACTAGCATTGGTGAAGTCCATCGTATAATTGTATCTTCCAATATGGTTTCTACTGAACTCCCGGAAGGATATGATGAAGACATTGAAGAAAGTTCTAAAACAGATCCTTGGGCTCAACAGATGGATAATCAGTGGGTACTCCGATTTGAACAGAGAGAACCTCCTACTGAAGATCAATTAATTCAAGTCGATGTAGGAGAAAATGAGTCACCTCGTCCTATCTTTATTAGCAAGAATCTTCCAGAAGCAGATAAACAAGAGTTGATTCTTCTCATTAAAGAATACATTGATGTCTTTGCTTGGAGTTACGAGGACATGCCTGGTTTAGATCCCAAAATTGCTACTCACAAATTGAACATTCTTCCTAATGCTAAACCAGTCAAACAGCAACAAAGGCGATTCAAGCCTGAAATGATGGACGCAATCGATGATGAAGTCAAGAAGCTTATTGCTTGTGGTTTTATTCGAGAAGAACAACATCCTGATTGGGTAGCCAACGTTGTTCCAGTCCTGAAGAAAACCGACAAAGTTCGAGTCTGCATCGACTTCCGGGATCTTAATGAAGCATGTCCGAAAGACGAATTTCCTCTCCCTATCACGGACGTCATGATTGACAATACTTGTGGATTCGAACGGATATCCTTTATGGATGGATTCTCTGGATACAATCAGATCAAGATGAATCCCGAAGATGAAAAACACACATCTTTCCGCACTCCTCGGGGAGTCTATAGCTACACAGTGATGCCATTTGGTCTCAAGAACGCTGGTGCAACTTACCAACGGGCCATGAGTACCATTTTCAGAGAACATCTTCGCAAAACTGTCGAATGCTATGTTGACGATATTGCCGTCAAAAGTCGTCTAAAAGAAGATCATATCCAAGATTTGAGAACAATCTTCAATCTCATGTGTCAACATCAGCTCAAGATGAATCCCACCAAGTCATTCTTGGGTGTCTCTAGTGGTAAGTTTCTTGGCTTCGTTATTACCTCTAAGGGTATACACGTGGATCCCGAGAAGATCAAAGCCATTCAAGAGATGCGTCCTCCACGCAACCTAAAAGAGCTACGAGAATTCCAAGGCCGACTTGCGTACATCAGGCGATTCATTTCGAACTTGTCTGGACGCTGCAGACCATTCACTCAGCTAATGAAGAAGGGTGTATCTTTTATTTGGACTGAAGAATGTCAAAAAGCATTCGACGACATCAAACGATATCTCATGAACCCACCAGTTTTGGTGCCACCAATCTCAGGCATTCCATTCTTAATGTATGTCCGTGCTATGGATCATTCGTTGGGTGCTTTACTCGCCCAAAAGAACAAAGAAGGTCACGAACAGGCCATCTACTATCTCAGTCGTACTATGATTGGTGCTGAACACCGTTATAGTCCGGTTGAAAAAGAATGTCTAGCTCTTATGTTCGCTATTCAAAAGACAAGACATTACATCATTGGTCAAACCATTCATGTCATATCCCGAGTCAAAACCTCTTCGGGTATTAATGAAGAAACCTAGCACACTCAACTCTCGGCTTGCTACATGGGCCATCCTTCTAGCCCAATATGACATGGTGTATGTTTCTCAAATATCTGTTAAAGGTCAAGCTCTGGCGGATTTCTTGGCGGCTTATTCCGTTCCAGAAACATCCAAGCTTTATGATGAAATTCCAGACGAGACGTTGGAAGTCAACTTGATCTCTGAAGAATTTCCAACGTGGCATTTATTCTTTGATGGAGCATCCAGAATTGGACCCAATGGTGCTATTGTAGCAGGAGTTGGAGTTGTTCTCGTTTCTCCAGAAGGATCAACTATCCAAAGAGCCTACTCTCTAGACGAATCCTGTTCCAACAACGTAGCAGAGTACAATGCTCTACTCATTGGTCTTCAGTTAGCCAAGCAATTGAAAGTCGAGTATCTCGAAGTTTATGGCGATTCTAAGCTAGTTGTCAACCAAGTTAGAGGAACTTATGAAGTTCGTCATCAAGATCTGGTACCTTACTTCGAGGCAGCAATCAACATGGCTACATCGTTCAAAGCTTTCTTTATTGAATATGTACGCCGAGCTTGCAACACTGAAGCAGATGCCTTGGCCAATCTTGCAGCAGTCTTAGCTGTCCCCATCCGAAGACAACAAGTGGTGGTTATTTCTAATCGAGAATTGTTTTGCGTTGAAAACAATCGTAACATTGAGTTCAATAATTTTGCTGAAGTTAATGTTATCAATGAAGATTGGAGAACTCCTTTCATCGACTTCGTGGTTCATGACATACTCCCCGAAGATCTTAAGGAGGCTACAAGTATTCGACGACGATCTCTACGATTCTACTACAATCAAACCACTAAGACTCTCTATCGACGGACTTATGACGGTCTTCTTCTACGCTGTTTAGCTGGTGAAGAGGCAAAACAAGTACTGCGTGAAGCTCACGATGGTGTTTGCGGAGCACATCAGCCCGGTCCTAAATTACAGGATCGTATCCGAAGAATGGGTTACTACTGGCCCTCTATGGTATCAGATGCCATCGAATATGCGAGGAAATGTCGAGCCTGTCAAATCCATACAGACTTTATTCATCAGCCTTCAAAATTTCTACATCCGACAGCCGCTTCTTGGCCTTTCGAAGCTTGGGGCATGGATGTCATAGGTCCTATTAATCCTCCTTCTTCTAGAGGACATCGGTTCATTCTAGCAATAACAGACTACTTCTCTAAGTGGGCTGAAGCTATACCCTTGGCTGAAGTCAAAACCAGTAGCGTTATCAACTTTGTCAAACATCATGTCATTTATCGATTTGGTGTCCCTCGACGAATTATTCATGACAACGGACCACAATTCATCAGTCAGAAGTTTACCAGATTCTGTGATGATCACCGGATTGACAATGTCGCCTCGACTGCCTACAATCATGCTGCTAATGGTTTAGCCAAAGCCTTCAACAAAACTATTATCAAGCTTCTCAAAAAGTTTGTATCTGCTAACAAACGGAATTGGAGTGAAAAGCTTGGTGAATGTCTATGGGCCTACCGAACTACGGTCCGCAATCCTACGGGTTTTACACATTTCTCTTTGGTATATGGCTGTGAAGCTGTTCTTCCTCTGGAACTTCAAATTCCTTCTTTAAGGATTGCTATTGCTAACGAGCTCACTACAGAGAACAATGATCTTCTTCGACTTCAAGAATTGGAGGCATTGGATGAAAAGCGATTAATGGCTCAACAACATATTGAGTTATATCAAGCCCGCATTTCGAAGACTTTCAATCGTAAAGTGAAGGTCAGAGCCTTTCAGCAAGGAGAACTTGTTTTAACAGTCAGACGTCCTATGACTATGACTCATATGAGCAAAGGCAAGTTCGACGCAAAGTGGGAAGGTCCATACGTTGTGAGCAAAGTCTTCTCAAATGGAGCGTATCAACTCCCAGAACTAGATGGACGAATCGCAATGATGCCTATCAATGGCAAATTCCTTAAAAAGTACTATGTGTAAATGTAAATACTTGTAAATTATCAGACAAGTTCATGTTTATAAATAAAATTTTATTTAATCATGAATGATAGTACATGATATTAAGGAAGGTCACTATCATCCTTCTCTACATTTGGACGCGGACCACTACCGTCCTTTTCAAAAACACAGTCAGCAAAAGAGCCGAGAACCTCTTTGCTGGAGCCCACGAGGAACTTGCAGGCAGCCATCCTCATGGCTTCTTCTTCTTCAGTCTTTCCTGGTTCAAGCAGAAAGTCCAGGATGTCTCTTGGTGGCTTGGGTGCAGACGAACCTTCGTCTGCTTCTGCTTCCTTCGGCTGAATTGGATCAACAGGATGTTCTTTAACGTCTTCTTCAACCTTCGGGACGAGCTCAGTCTTCTTGAGTGCATCTTCAGACGATATTTTTATGTTGTTGAAAAGTGAAAGTGCTTATTCCTGTCAGATTTCTGTCCTATTTATAGACAGAGATTTCTCAAACAACGAAGCGATACATTCATCTGACGGTTCATCCGTTCATTTATTCATTTATTACCACCCGACGGTTCATCCGTTCATTTAATTCACTTGACGGTTCGTCAGTTCATCACATTCATCTGACGGTTCACCCGTTCATTCATCATTACCCGACGGTTCATCCGTTCATTTAATTCACTTGACGGTTCGTCTGTTCATTACATTCATCCGATGGTTCACCTATTCACATTTATCCGATGGTTCGCCCGTTCATTCATTATCATTTGACGGTTTATCCGTTCGTTTTATCATTTGACGATTTTTTTCCGTTCATTTCACATCCATATCTGCAACTTGTCATTTTCGATTAAGTTGTCAATTGAAATAATAATATTCGATATATTCTGCCACGTCCATATTACCTCTGAGCAGATATAATGAATATAATTATTTTCTACAAGAAATATATTATATCTCGTACCTCTGAATATATTTTCTATCTCTATTATTTATATCTAAACAAGATATGCAACAAATAATGGAGCCACAGCAAAATGTCTTTTATTTATTAAAATACGAGGCATTACAAAAAAAAACACATCTACGACAAAAGATACAAAAAGTTCTATTAAGAAGGAGGAATGATCAAATTGTCGATCTGCTGCTTCAGAG
The DNA here is from genome assembly GCA_029216955.1 of Iris pallida. Lineage (NCBI taxonomy): Eukaryota > Viridiplantae > Streptophyta > Magnoliopsida > Asparagales > Iridaceae > Iris > Iris pallida. The sequence continues at coordinate 67,373 of JANAVB010005200.1, forward strand.
TCTGCAGCTCTTCTTCATGAGTAGATGTCACCTTCCTTCTAGCCTCTTCCATCCCGGCTTCTTCATCAAAGACGGACATCTCTACAGTCCGGCGAGTGATCTCTGCACCATGAGTTACATCGTATTCAGCCTTCTCTTGAATCAAGGCATTGAATTGATCAATCACAAGTTGATGATTAGCAGTTTCCTCTTCTAATTCTTGTTGGAGACGAGCAATTTCTGCTTTCAGTTCAGCAGTTCTCTGTCCTTTTCTTTCAGTCATCGAAGTTACTGATTCTAGCTTGGAATTGTATTCAGCAGACTTTGTGGAATAGGCCTCCAAAAGATTTTGAAGACTCATCCTTTCCATATCAGCTGCTTGGGCCATTCGCTCGAACTCAGCTTGCACTAGAGATTCTATTTTCTTCTGTTTGAGCTCCTTATATTTCTTTATGGAGACTTCTAACTCACCCAGTATATGCTCAAGGAGAGTAGCTTGAGCTTCATCACCTTGCTCCCTTACAGCCCTCACCAAAAGGGAAGTTGGTTTTCTAACCATAAAGAAATCAGCTCCCTCTTTGTCCATCATTTTGTTGACGAGGGGTCTCAGCGACTCAAAGAAACATCTGGTGAATGATTGAACAACTTGTTGATTAATTGCCAGAGTCCCAGGAGTCACAGCTACTCCGGTTGAAGATGAGGCAGCAGGATGCTCGATCCTTTGTGTCTGGATGGCAGGCTCTTTAAACAAAGGAGCCAGAGTGGAGCTATTCGCCCCTTCTGTTTGTTCCTCTGCAAAAGTAAAATTGTCAGTCGTTTGCCAATAACCAAGAAGATTAAATGAAGACAGTCCTACCTTGGTTCGATTCAGCAATAGGCTTATCCCCTGCAGGAATAGACTCCAGCTGAGTAGAAGTTACTTCAGCCGCAATAGCTTGGCTACTGCCCGCCTCAGAACCACAAGACAAATGATGACTACTACTAATAACCACCGTCGGTATGGGCACTATGTCCGTGCACGTCGAGGTGTTGGAGCAGTCTCATGATCTACAGGAAATACAAATAAAGACATTAGCTATCAATTCATTCAAGAGAAGATTGCTAAATTCATTTTATACCTTGAGGATCATTAGCGGGAGTTTCTTCTAGGGTTTCTTCATTTATTGCTGCTTCGGGAACCTCAACATCCTTTTCAGGAGTTAAGGTCTCAGCAGCTTTCTCTGGAGCCTCAACATCCTTTTTAGGATCTATGGTCTTAGCAGCATTCTCTGAGGTTTCAATATCTTCATCATCTACATTATTGGCAGCAGCAGGAGATGCGTGCACTTCATCATCTTCTTCAATATTTTGTATATAGTCATCAACATTTTCAGATGAAGAACTCTCCTCATCTTCGTCTTCTTCTGGTGCCTTCTCGCTAGTAGTCGCGGTTTGATTACCATAATCATCCAGAGGACTGTAGATACAATCTTCTAAAGCTGCAATTACTTCGCGATCTTCTTCTTTGCGAAGGGTTCTCGGAGTAGGTGGAAGTTCAACAATCTGTAACTGCTTTTCCCTCACTTCCTCCGCAGTACTTCCTCTAGGCCCTTCGGCCTCAGTTCCAGGAGCAAGATTTGTCCTTTGCTCGATATCCTCTGTATGTTCAGGACTAGGAGTCTTATTCCTAGGATCTAGAACAGGAGTAGGAGATGGAAAGATTACTCCAGCTGCAGCATCCATTACCATGGAAGACGGGGCTCGATTCCTTCTCTGAGCCAGCTTCTTTCTTTTCAATGGCCTATCAGGGCTCTCTATATTGATAGTTTCAACTTGTTTTTGGATAGAGGTTGGTGATGAAGCCCCTTCTTGCTGAGCTGACTCGGCCAGTTGCCGAGACTGAGATCGAGTAGTGATTCTTTCAGAAGAATGTTCTAAAATCAACTTCTTTTTTGTCGCTGGAGCAGGAGGCTCCTCTCTTCTCTTCCTCTTTGCAGGAGATTTACCCATTTTCAGAGAGATACGTATTGCTGCGTTTACTTCTTGAGGGAACATCATATCCCTTGAAACTTCTAAAGGAGCATCGGCTGGCTCGTGCACCTCATCATTTATAGGAATCGACAGAGCCATTCTTCATTTCTTCAATCTTGTCGAAGAAGCAAAACAATCTGCGAGATTAAAGTTCTTAGCAAAAGTATTCGCGGATGTATAAAATACTGTATAAGTATATAGCATCCTAGGACCATGAGTGCTATTGGCTGGCATCGAGAATATGGCCTTCGTATCACGGGCATTATAATAAGCCCAGGCTCGGGCCCCGTCTATCAAAAAACCCTTATCTTGGAGGCAGGTGATTGCATTCCCCACATGAAATTGATCATATCCAAACTGCCGAGCAAATCGGCTGGGGAGGTATGGTTCTAAGTAACATTCCTCTTCGAACCGGTAAACCAGATGAGACGGTCGAATTGTCTTCAACCATTCAAAGGCTGCACAGTTTAGAGGTTGCATTTTTGAATCCACCATGTTTGTTGGCATCTGATCATATCCAGCAGGGAGAGGAGCACAACAAAAGTTCCATCCTCTATTCAGATTTAAGACATATCTACACTCGCTCAAAGAAGTGTACTTCCATTTTCCATGAGAGTACCTTCGCAGAAAGCTGCCATCAACCGGTCCCATGCCGGGGTCCATTAAAGTGGGATAATGGAGAAGCAACCATCCAAATAGATATATGTATGGCAGTTCTAGACGAGGGAACTCTTTCTCTTCTTTTGCCTTCAGCATCAGATCAACATATAAACGAAGACTGGCATTTAATTTACAAGTCATTGCTGATAACAGGTCCACCTTGTAGCCAAAGACCAACTTGACAGCGGCAAAAAAAATGCCGCGGTGAAAGCGGTCCACAGCACTGGATCCGGGGACCACAAACCGTCGAAGCCAGTATGTCAGAAACCCTGCCAGTTGGGCTTCTTTTGACATGGGTCTATAACCCATTCTCAAGTAACTCTCCAGAGTGTCCCCTGTCTTTAAAGGAGGATACTCATGATCATCTTTCACTTGTTTATCAAAATTACCACTCTGTTCCATCAGCTTCATAACTTCTGTATTGCTCAAAGGTTTGAAGAAGTTAGGATAGCATTTGTCATTTTCCTTAGTCTTCTTCTCTTCTATGTGGTTGAAGAACAGATAGGGTAACCACTTCGAAGAATAACAGGTGTTGGCTGTAGCACTCTTATAAAACAGGGAGCAAATCTTGTAATGGCATAGCAGTTCCTCAAATACTGCTACCATTGCTTCATTTTCCTTTCTAAGTCTGTCCAACTCGTCATTAGTTGGTACATACTCTTCATAATGAGCGTCTGCCATTGGCAAGTACGAGATATATTTCATCTCGTAGAGTGCAAACCTAATTTCTCCACCAGGGGTCATGAAAGTTCCCGTTCTATAATTGTATCTTTCAGCCAAGGCCAAGAACATGTGTGGATTGGGTGCAAAACCATAAACAGTGGCGTGCACTGCTTGGTACAGATTGATTTGTTGAAGTTTTTTTTCAAATATTGTCAGAATCCAATTTGCAATACAGTTCTATCTCCTGTAATCTGGATTCACCAACCCAGTTAATCTGATATCTTGTTCGGGGTACTTCCCTTCAGCTTTCGCAAATTCATTTGCAAATATCGGTGTTCGGACAGGCATCAACATAGAGGAGTTCTCTGGGGGAATGCAACCTGGTCTCAAGCCCCTCAACAAGACGCTGTATCGATCAGAGGAGCTGTAGAACATATCCTTTTTATTTGGCCCCTTCTTCATAAAAATTTTTCCTGCACGGGCATCTTGGAAAAGAGTGATGTTCTACTCCATCTTTTTTGGGTAGCTCACATGAGCATACCGGGATAAAGGGAGACAACGGGCAATATCTGGTTTGAAGAAAGACCTATCTTCCTGATGGACTATTCTTTCCTCCATCCTCGGCCTTGGTTGCGAGCTTTTTTCAAAAGCCTCACCAAACAAGAATAAGGGTTTCTTATGAATAACAGCGTCTGCAGATTCCAAGGGCTGTCCATTCATTAAACACAGTAGAGTCTCATTGTCTTGAGATATCAGAATCGCCTGGCGGAAGGTCGGTAGATCATACTGGAGATAATGAACATGGAAGAGATCCTCTTTATACTCAGACTCTGAAAGAGTTCCCTCAAAAGTTTCATACTCTGGATCTTCTCTGGTCTCAACTGCATCTAAACAGATAAAAATCAGTACAAGTCAATTCAAAGACTCTGTTTTCAGATTGCACAAAATATTAAATTACGCAATCCTCAGATTGCGCTGGCATAGCTTACGCAAACGTTAGATTGTGCTGGCTCAGATCATGCAAACATCATATTGTGCATCTTATCAGGATGCGCAAAGCAACAGTTTGCGCTGACTTCTTGTGCAAATCAGTCGATTGTGCTGACTTCCTATCAGCACAATTCAACAGATTGTGCAGGAATGCAGCCTTCATAAAAATGAAGACTGACAGTTGATGCAACCAAAACCCTAAAAAGGGGGGCGCAGTATGAACTCATCTCTAAAAAGAGATGAGTTTCGAAGATCAAAAGAAGTCGAATCACCCTAAAAAGGATTTTTGATCGGTTGAACAACCTCTCAGAGCGGGGTGCGCGAATTCATGACGAGAAGCTCGCCGTGCAACTCTATCGGATGACTCGGCCGGAGCCTTGCCCTTGTCGGCGGCGGTGGAGGAGCGTCGAGGAGCCATTGGTCGTCGGAGAGGAGGGCTGAAAACGAAGAGTTCGAAGTTTTTCTCTCTCAAAAGCACAAGTGAATGCAAGTAAAAAATATTTCTAAGTTTAACGAGACTATTTATAGTCTTCGAAATATGAAACGGCTGCCTCAGATTGAGCCTGAAATTGAGGCTCTTCGATTGCGCAGACAGCTCACCATCATGCGCAATTTGATTTGAATTTTATAATTCAAAGTATTTCGAAACTTTGAATAAAATCAACTTTCGAAAACTTTGAAGGGGGTCATGTAGGTCCTAAAAAATCAAATTGCATCAATCAACAAAGTCAAAGAATCAAGATATACATCATCCAAATGAACTGCGTAGACAATGGATTGCGCAGCTCTCAGATTGCACATGTCAGATTGCGCATACATTCGATTGCGCAAGGCTGACGTGGCAAGAGTCATCATTACCTGACAACCAAATCAGATCTCTGACAACTGACAGCACGGATATCGAGGCGGCTGTTCATTTAATCGTGCAGCACGGCGCTCGAGGACAGCTGGCAGCGCAATCCATGTCTGCGCAAATCAAGTTGGTGCAATCCATTTCCTGCGCAAATAAAGTCGGCGCAAACCAAAGTCTGCGCAGTTCAATGTGCGCGTTCTACTAGTACAAATGACAAAGTACACGTGGCATTCATGCCATCAATTGCTCATTTCGTGGCAACTGCCTATGCACGATCATGCGCATTTCAATCAAATGATGCCATGTGTCCCAGACAGTTAACCCATGATCCAGCAACTGCCTGTGCAGTCCATTGCTGCGCAAACCAATTGCTGTGCAATCCAACATGCGTAGTACAGAATAATAAAAAGTTAGTTATTTCTCAGAACTCTATAAATAGAGTTTCAAGTCTTCATTCAAGGGGATCACGAATCAATAACCAGAGATCAGAGAGTTCAGGAGTTCTTGCCCAAGTGCTGCTGCATTCTTCCGAGGCTTTTGCCTTCAACTTCCGAGGCTTTTCTGCCTTCAATTCCAGAGTTGTTTTCAACTTCAGAGGCTTCGTCTTCAGAGTTCACATCGTCCAAAGGATAAAGCAATCGTCATCTAGATTGGATTCCTAAAGTTGTACCAATCCCAGAATTCAAATTGTAATCTTTTACAAAGTTTGTATCAATAAAGTTCTTCAACTTTTGTTTTTGCAAACAGTTTGGACACGAGCATGACACACACACCCTCCCTCTCATTTCTCAGTTTACATTTTGTGTGAGTTTTGAGTTTGAATTTCGAATGTTGATGAGTTGTTGCGTTCAGTTGACTGAACCTGTGGGGTTTTGTGTTGAGTTGAGTTCGGGGTTGAACATACCTGGGTGCCATTTAAACTCTGGGTTTGAGTGATACTCAGTGATGCATTTAAATGATATATATATATATATATATATATATATATATATATATACACACACACACACACACGCACACACACACATTCACACACACACATACCCACACACCCACACACACACACACACACACACACACACACACACACACACACACACATATATATATATATATATATATATATATATATATATATATATATATATATATATATATATATACGTACATACATACATATATATATATATATATATATATATATATATATATATATATATATATATATATATATATATATATATATATATATATATAGCTCTATGGTACATATATATGGGTATATATGTATATGTAATGTATCATATAGTGGAATATATATGGACATATATGTAATGTACGTAGGCAGGTAGATGTGAGTGCAGTGGGGCTCCCCTAGCAACAGGAATAGTGTGTTGGCCTGTGCACAAGTGCACAAGCCAGTGCACACCTTGTTAAGTAGTGTGAAAGACTTGGATTCTCTACTTAGTTCAATGTTTAGGATTTAATTTCCTGTTGTCCATTTCCTTTTGGTTCAAATAATTGGCTAGCATTAGCATTGGTCAGAGTTTAGATGTGAGGCCACATGAGAATTAGTGCCTGGGATAGAAGTTAGTGTCAGTAGGTTTATGTTGTGTGAGTACAAGTGTCTATGTGAGGTCAAGGCTAATTGGCCTATTTTAGAACAGAACATGAATAAGTGAGGGGTTATGTAATACATTATATATATAAATATGAGGTAGGCTTTTATGATATATTTGTTATAGGTTACATGATACGTTGAGGTAGGTTGGCATGTTGGTTGGATTGTAAGATTAGTTATGTATAGAGTTTCACCTAGGTAAAGTAGAAATTAGAGGGCAATACCTTGTATAGCCTATACTTATACAATATGTGAGTATATACATAGAGTATTGCTTAGTATAGATTAGAATGCCCTGGTATGACAATGTATAGACTCATACAACCTAGAAATAGCTATTTTAACCAAGTTTGACCTAGTTTGACTAAATGTTGACCAGAGTTGACCAAGAGTTGACTTTGACTAGATTGGCTTAGAATCATATAGAATGTATTGTAAACTTCAAATATTACCTTCTTGTATACATCATAACCTGTATGCTCTATTTAGGACTCAGACACCTCAGTTCAGACATCTATTTTCACAGTCACTCAGGATCTCAGACGAGTACATTCTCTGATCATTTTATACTTGCTAGGACTTATATTCATGCTCTAGATTACTTTATGCTGACACTTGTTATCACGGGTTGGTACTATATGGATCTTTTCATGAGATGTTATCCCCCTTAGAGGGCGTATCGGGTACTTCATGTCATGTGTTTCATGTACATCACGTATTCTTTGCTATCGTGTTATTCATGTACTCTCATGTACACTTATGTACCCTCATATACTTTCATGAGTTCTTATGTACGGCCATGTTTTCCCATGTACTTCATGTATAACCAAACCATCATGTGCGTAACGTAACATGACAAGACCCTTGTGTATTGATTGGGGTAGGGGTGAGTATAAATAGTTATGTGATCTTTTCCATCATGTGCAACTCTGTTACTTATTCATGTGAAATTGTGTTCTTCATGTGCAACACAGCTCTCATGAGCAACTGTGTTATTCATGTGCAACTCAGATTATTCATGTGCAAACCCAAGCCGATTACAAACCATCTTGTGCTCTAAATCACTTAGTCACTTACAGTTCTTACATCTATATATACATATTTCCAGTTTATTAGATATCTCTCTCTTTTACTCTGCATATACATTCTTACAGTTCATGTATCTTACTCTATTGCTTGCTTTACATTTTCTGCCATGATATGAACAGTTTGAGAGATATGTGCTCGTTCACTACTAAAATATCATCTAATAGCGATGTAATTTAGCGACAACAAGAAATGACGTTGCTAGTTATGAAATATAGCGACAGCTTTATATACACGTCGCAAAACATCGCTGCCTAGCGACGTTCCGCGACAGGAGTTTACTACGTCGCTGAATAGCGACGTTCAGCGACATATTATTAGCATATGTTGCCAATTTTGTGACGTTTAGCGACTGCAACACTTGACGTCGCTAATATTTTTACTTAGGGCACACCGTTTCGTTCTTTCCCCCTCACTCTCACTCAAAAATTCTAATTTCCCTTCCCCCCGGCGACTCCCTCTCCCTCTGTCAGTGCCCTCCTACCCCCGGCGACCCCCTCCCCCCCGGCGACTCCCTCCCCCTCCAGCGAGCTCCTCCTCCTCGAGCTCCTCCTCCCCCAATCCGAGCTCCTCCTCCTCTTCCTCAGGTAAACCCTAACCTAACTCCTCTCCCTCCTCCTCCTCCTCTCCCACGGACACACACACACACACGGACACACAGACATACATCGTGTCCCCAAAGACTCGTGCCCATTGGATTCGTGTCGAGTGAGAAATCACTCTCGTACTGGTTCACACTAGGTTCGTGCACTGTGTCCAGTTTTGGATGTGTTGAGTTTGGTTTGTTTTTGGACACATTGTGTCGAGTATTTGGACACGAGTTTGGTTTGGGAGACACGTACACACATGACACTTGTATATGCACACTTGACACTATACACTCTCTATCTCTCTAGCATATAAATGCATAACTTGTTGAATGTATATATTGTGTCCCCTTGGTTATAGCCTAGTATATGTAAATATCTCAGCCTATATATGTATGCCTATATATATATATATATATATATATATATATATATATATATATATATATATATAGTAAATATATATAATATATATATATATATAGTAAATATATAGGTAGTTGTGTGATTGATGGCTTGTTTAGATGTGGTAGTGTGGTAGTATGGTAGTGTGAGTGTGAGTGAAGAGGGATATTGAGATAAGTGTTAGATTGTATGTGTGTGTGTGTGTGGTGTGTGTGTGTGTGTGTGTGTGTGTGTGTGTGTGTGTGTGTGTGTGTGTGTGTGTGTGTTTGAGAGTGAGAAAGGTGAGAGGGATTTAGATATGTATCCATAAGTTAGTATCCTAAGTTAGATATTTAGGATAGTATCCTAGGCACTAATTTAATATCTTGTTTAGGATGTTAGTATCCTAGAGTTAGATAGGTGAGTTAATATCTTAGAATACTAGAAGTTAGTATCCTAGATAGGTTAGTTAGTGTCTTGGATAGGTTAGTTAGTATCCTATTTATCCTAGATAAGTTAGTATCCTAAGTTAGATATCTTAGGGTAGTTAGATTATGCTAGTATCTTGAGGGTATCAAGATAATAGGATATTAGGATATGGGCTAGAAGTTAGTACCCTAAGTTAGTACCCTAAGTTAGTATCTTGGCTAGAATTTGGTATCCTAGGATAGTTAGATATCCTAGTATCTTAAGAGTGTCCTAGATTAGTCTATGGTAATAGGATACCCTATAGGGGGAGGGGGCAGGGGTAGGGGGAGGGGGCAGGGGACAGGACCCTAACCCTATTTCGGACATGACTCTGTGACACAGGACACAGGACACACACACACACACAATACATACATATATACCTATATATATAAATACACATATCTACATATATACATGTATATATATACTCACACACTTACATACACACACAAATACATATATAAATATATATGTATACAATGTATATACACACAAATACACATATATATACAATCAAAAATCTATTTGAAATTCATTTTAAGAATCTGAAATGTTGATGATATATACCCAAGGTTCACAATATCGGTATCGGAATCGGTATCGGACTATTCCTATGAGTATTGGTATCGGCGATATCGGTAGTATCGATGGTATCGTATCGGAGTATCGGACTTTATATGAAATAGTAGTCACCCTTACCGATTGGTTTTACCAAATTGACCGAAACAAAGACCCCCAATGTCGGTATCGGTCAATATTTGGTATCGGTCGGTATCGGATCAGAATATGCCAAACCGTATCGGTCAATATATGTTAAATGCCTGCAGCTGCATCGTAGCTCAGGGATATGACTGAGAGGGTGACATGGTTGTCACATTAAGGGTCTTTGAGGAGGTGACATGTTGTGAACAGATATATCCTTATAGTTCTCCTACGTAATGTTAAAGAAAATTCGTAGGAGAACTATATATAAGGATATATCTTTTCACAACATATCATCTTGTCAAAGACCCTTAATGCACCAACCATGTTACCACGGTATTGGTATTGGGATACCAATAGCGATAAGGTAAAGGGTACCAATAACGATAAGGTAAAGGGTACCAACTTAAGGTATTGGTATTGGGATACCAATAGCGATAAGGTAAAGGGTACCTTGGTAGGTAATGACTAGAAATAGGATATTTGACTTAGATTTGACCTTGTTTGACCAAGGTTGACTATTTTGACTGAAAGTCAAAGTAGAGTCAACATCTGACCTAGATTGGACTAAGAGTTGACAAAGTCAACTATAGGTCAACCCTTGACCTAGTTTGACCTTGTTTGACTTTGTTTGACTTAGCTTGACCTTGTTTGACTTTGTTTGACTTAGTACAACCTAGTTTGACCTAGATTGCATATCATTGTTATTAGTAACTGTCCGCTACTAATGTGTGTCCCATAATAAGACATAATATACGAATTTGTGCCTGTTGGATAATGTGTGTCCATCTTTGCAGAATTATTTTCAAATGGATATGAATTACTACTTGCAGAATCGTTCATGGATGTACAATCGTTGTCCTGATAATATGTGTTGTGTGCGGGATGAATACATAGCGGGAGTAGAGCAGTTCCTGCAGTTTGCTAAGGCGTTTCCTCAGTACATGGACGGTACCAAAATCAAGTGTCCGTGTGTGAAATATCATAATGTGAAATATTATCCAGAAGTGGAAGTGACATATCATTTGTACTCGCGGGGTGTGGACCGTACACGGAGAACTTGTGTCTTTAGCATCAGAGCCGGAGCCTTATGTTGAGCCGTATATGCATGTGGGACCTAATTTTGTTTCAGATAATCATGCATACGACGACGGGTGCGTGAACATGGTTTTCGACGCTGTGGGGCCTAGTTTCGTTCATGATGCACCTGAGAAGGCACCGAACGTCGATGTTGTACAGTTCATGGAGTTACTGGAGAATCCAAGGACTCCATTGTATCCTGGTTGTGAGGATCATTCACCGTTGGAGGTGGTTACAAGACTGTTGAGTATTAAGTCAGATTTTAATATGTCACAAGAATGCTACAACCGAGTGTTGGAGTTGATTATAGAGATCTTGCCGACGGGTGCTAAATTGCCTAAAGACTTCTACCGGTCTAAGAGGATGGTGAGATCTCTCTGGATGGGATACGAGAAAATCGATTCTTGTCGCAATGGGCGCATGCTGTACTACAAAGACGACAAGGACGCAGATGTGTGCAGATTTTGTGGTGTTGATCGCTATAAGACAACTAGTACAGGAAGGTCTACCGGTGCAAGAAGACCGACCGATTCAATGCACTACTTGCCTTTAATGTCGCGGTTGCAAAGATTATTTATGGTGAAAGAGACGGCCGAAAATATGAGTTGGCACATGCGAGAACAGATTGAAGGAGTGCTGGATCACCCATCCGATGGAGAAGCGTGGAAGCACTTTGATCGAGTGTATCCTGATTTTGCTTCAGATCTGCGTAATGTCATGTTGGGACTATCTTTTGACGGTTTTACTCCTTTTGGTCTTTCGGGATCCCAGTATTCGTGATGGCCTGTGATTGTCACTCCGTATAACCTACCGCCTTGGATGTGCATGAAGACTCAGTACATGTTTCTAACCGTTATAATTCCTGGTCCGAAAAATCCTAAGAGGAACATTGATGTGTACTTACAGCCTTTGATAGATGAGTTGAATCAGTTATGCAAAGTAGGCGCTAACACGTACGATGTTTCCAAGAAGTAAGTTCATTAATTAATATATATTTCTTAAATGATTATATGTACATATATATTCATGAAAAATTATAATTGTATAGATATTGGCCTTCGGCAATACAGAGACAGCTGGGGGTATTTCTGAGGCAAAACTATGGTGGGCCTTGGATTAACTACTCAGATGCTCCCGCAGATAGGAAGGCCTTTTGGTTCGCCCACTTCAAGGTAAAAAATTTGTTTATTTTTAAATTTTAATAATCATTTGTGTATATTATACAACTTTTGTATTTTACTTCTTGTAGAGGACCTATTTATATCCACCACACCGGACGGCGAGGATCGAGGGCCAATTTTCTGTCGTCGCAGCCAAGCTCATCCGTGATGCGATCCAGACCAAAAGTCTCGTGATCGCTCTTGACAGCCGATCCATGGTTGGATCACGCCAGAGCAGTGGGCTGCGATGAAGGCTAGATTCAGCGAGCCCAAGTACCAGGAGCGGTCTGACAAGGCCAAGGTGGCGCGGTCGAGCGCCGGTAAGTGGTGTGGTGGCTCCATTCCGATGACAGAGCATTTTCGTCGTCTGGTACGTTTTCTATGACAGACATTAATTTATATATAGTTCGATAGAAAGTTTAATACTAATAATAGATAATATATTTTAACAGATAAAAAAGGGTGAGGACCCGAACATGGTGACCGTCTTCCTGGTCACCCATCAGAGGGCTGGGGAGTTCATCGACGAGAGGGCGACGCAGGCATATGTACATTCTATTCTTTATATTAATTTACTATAATTTAGAAAACAGGAAAATGGATATCAATATAGACTTTAGCAAACACTTACACGTTAGCAAACATGTTCTAGGCCGAGTTTGTTCGGCTATAGGAGGAGGCGGCTGCTGCTGCTAGTACGTAAGCAGAGGGAGGGGCTGGTACTTCCTCCCAGCCGCCTACAGCTCCATCGTCGGACGAGCACTGGATGACCGTCGTTGGCGGTCTTCAGAAGGATACGTACTACGGTACGGGATCCTACGGCACGTATTTGGCTTCGAAGTCATCCCGGGCCCCCTCTGTCAGTGCGCAGTCTCCGGCTTCGCAGGCGTCGTCACGAGCAAAGGATATTCGTCGTCAGATCGAGGAGCTGTATCGCGAGTTACAGCAGCAAATTTTTGATGCGGTCGAGCGACGATCCGACCCTTCGATCGTCACCGGACGATTTGATGCGGTCGAGCACGGTATACATGAGCTGATGAGTCTGCATCAGGCTACAGCTGCCAGCTTGCACACGCTCACCGAGTCTACGCAGCGCACAGAGCGTAGACAGGTCGAGCTGGAGGGATCGCAGAGGAGCATGTCTGCCTCACTCACTCAGGTTTTGGCTTCGCTTGAGGCGAGTACTGAGAGGGTGGTGAGTACCCTTGCTGTTTATGGAGAGCGACTGCGAGAGCTGGAGCAGATACGTCCTCCCGGTCCATCGACGGCGCCGACTCCAGACATTGTACTGCCTCCTACTGCCCCTACGGTGCAGCTCACCCTGGAGCAGTATGACTACATTCTATCCCAAATACGCGGCAGGGGTCCTCAGTGATCCAGTATATTTTTTTATCATCTTTGTATTTATTGGCCCTATGGGCCCATTGACCGTTCTGTACACTAATTTTCATTATTATTTGACTCTGTTGGACATGTACGTTTGTTGGACATGTATGTTTGTGATATTTAATTTGTTGGTATTTTCATTGAGTACATGTATGATATTTAGTTGTAGACTGTTATGATGCATGGGAGACTGTTATTCATCTATTAGTTATAGACTGTTATGATGGGAGACTGTTAATTGTGATGATATCTGCGACGGGGATGACAAATATACCTACGCTGGGTTATAAGCGATGATCTGATATACAAAGGAGGTGCTGCCCGAATTTTAAAAAAATATAATGTGTATGTTTGTGATGATGTGTGTCTGTGTTTACAGTGAATGTGAAATGCAGTGATCGGAACCATCGACAGTTTCGATTCATGTTGTATGTTTTATCTTGGATAGAAAGAGCAACAGTTCAGGGTGTACTTCTGAGAGCTTCATTTTTACGTCATTCACTTTCTCGGGACGTCGTAAAGGATCCCGAGAAGGTGAAGGACGTGAAGAGGAAGCTCTGAGAAGTGTACCCTGAAATGTTGCTCTTTCTATCCAACATAAAACATAGAACAGTAAGCGAAACTGTCGATGGTTCAAATACTGCACTTTACACACACTGTAAACACAGACACACAGCATAACAAATATACCAAATATTTTTTTTAATTTTTTTATAACATCTGCGACGTATAGCGACGTTCTGCGACGTTTTGTGATGTCCTGTACACATCGCTATATCGTAAAATAGTGACGTAACGTCGCTATCCGTCGCTATAATGCTGACGTGTATATGATCACCTGAGAGCCAATGTCGCTACAGTTATCGCTAGGCGTCGCTAATATGCTGACGTGGCTGCCATGCCATGTCATCATATGTAAAGTTTACGGTGCCGCTAAGTGGTCGTCCTACGTCGCTATACTGGCGACGTATGCTGACATCGCTATCTGTCGCTCATATTAGCGACGTCTAGCGACACTAGAAGTTACGTCGCAACTAGCGACGAATTGCGACCAAATTGTAATCTGCGACAAGCCTATAAGCGACATCCATTTTTCGTCGCTAAATACATCGCTAATAGAAATTAGCGACGTATTTGCCCTTTTTAGCGACGTACTTTGACGTCGCTAAAAGGGGTTATTTTAGTAGTGGTTCATGTCCTGACTGGACCTGTTGAAAATATTACAGAGGCTGAGGAAGAGTTCTGCCCTACCTACTACGGAGCAGGCATAGATGACACTTGTAACGCCCCAGTCCCAAAATATGTAGGACTAGGAATACGCAACATGCCAGCTACGCATTCGACCAGACTCTGGTCCTACTCGAATACGCATAAGCTGTGTTATAATCGACACAATCTACATAATACAACTATATCTATGTCTCAATCCACAATGAAATAAAACACAAGAAAGAGACATAGGTGTTAAAGTCGGCCGCCCAATAACACAGGAACTCGAATAGACTCGAGAAAGAAATATGAGACTATAAAAAACTAGGCTATGACAGCAGATGAGTAACTAATATGATTAAATAACATACCTCGGTAGAAATAAAATAAGTACCTTATACCAATGCCCGCATATCAAGGCGATTAGCCTCAGCATCTTTAGATAGGCTCCACAACCATTTAAACTGCAAAACTGGCAGGGGACCAGGTCCTCAGGGAACGTAACAAGGTACAAGAAACAACATGCCAAAAATAAAACAGTATAATGTCACATACTCAATGATAAACTATTATAACCATCTAAGTGATATGCAAATGAGAGTATGGTATCATACCCCGGGCTGGTACTCACAGACTCATCCGTAGGCTAGACAGTACCCTCTAGGCTTCGTGTGGGGGAACCCAATAAAGTATAGTATATGTAGATATATGCACTTTAGATTCCTTATAGAGAACCCAAAGTCCAGTACTCATGTAGATAGGTAATATATAGAATATTCCCAAAGCACGATGAAGACTCTCCCCTTCCAATGTAACCTCATGTCTCATGTCCACGACGTCTCATGTCCATAACACGCAAGATCATGACCTCTAACTAATGTAAGAAGTCATAATAATGAAGAACAAGTAGGCAACTCTAGAGGAAGGTGAATAGAGTTTATGACAATAATATCCAATTAAAAATTAAACTCTTTCACCAACAGTAAATAATCAAAGTAAATACGGAAATTATAAAGAGTGAGAAAGCATACGCAAACACAGCCGATTTTAACCTGGTTTCCCTCGTGGAGGACTAGTCCAGGCCTGAGAACTCTAGCTTAGGATTAAATCCACTATTTGTAAAATAGTAGTTACACCCCGTGCCTTTTTCTTCAGAAGAGCACGTCAAGTTCTTACAGAGATCGCAGTGGCGATGCTTGAAATTTTCCAAGCGACTTTTGAACTCTTGTACAAACTCCTAACTGAAAAGCACTGAGCACTTTGAGGCTTAGGGAGCTTGTGGCTAGTAGATGAGAAGGGTAAGGCTTGTATAAGGCTTTTAGAGAGAAGAGAAGAGAAGATTGGATGACTGAAAAAGTGAGAATTCAAGGCTTTCACGATCCGCTACCCAAATTGTTGGGCCGGGCCGAGTCATGTCCAGCCTACGCTTGAGATAAAGCGTAGTAAGCTGTTCTAAAGATAACAAGATAAGGCTAAAATGTGCTAACAGTTCTATATGTAATAAAGAGTCATAATTGTTCCAAACACAAAAGTTATCTCATATATAAGTAAGTCCAAGTACAAGTCCAAAATGTAAAGCTGGATACAGGTCCAGTCACAAAATACATAGTCTAATACATTATTACTCTCAAAAGTCCAAAGTAAATAGACAACTAGACGAGGTTTCCCGCAGGTACATCCTTGTAAGACAAGGCCTGGTCCTCGGCAGTAACTCCATAATATGAATCATAGAGCAACTCCTCCTCAGTAAGAATACCTACAACATTATCCTGTCAGGACGGGAGCAAGTACTGAATCTAACAAACATATAATACTGATCATGTGATGAAAAGAAATGACATATCATGTTTATCCAGTTTTTAGATACATGTTATGGCAATAATTATTTGTTTTAAAGTTTAAAACTGTAGTAGGTGAGTGATCAGTCAATAGGTAATCAGGATGTACAGTGGTATATATCAATTTTTTGAAGTGTACATACGTACCCTTAACGGCATCGGTGTATATCCATACACAAATGCGGGACCAGACATACGACACAGATACATATAGAATGTAACGGTGCATGGTAAATACATACGGAGAAGGGGGGCATGATCACGTACACTACTAGCAGTTTCCTATTAACCCGTTGTTTAAACATGTGAGAGATATGAAAACTGTCCTAAGCATGGTAGAGACTGAAAGTAATAAAACATGTAAAGTTTTAACATGCTACCCCAAGGATCAGCATTTAACATGGTTGGAAATCACAGTTTATGGTTATAGCAGTATGTAAAGTTTGTAGAAGTACTTGCCTTTAGCAAAGAAAAGCAGCGATAAAAATACTATAGATGCCTGGTGACTCGTCACTGTAAAAAATAACACATAAACTTAGTTTTTATACTAAGTTAAACACTAAGACACTAGTGGTGCAACACGACTTTCTGACTGGACACCTAGCCAAATGATGACTTTAGCATAGGAAACCAGTGTGGGGTGATACAATACCCAAAATAACTTTGTAGGATCTTTATACTAGTGTGGGGTGAGATCCAATATGACTATAACTCAAAACAACACAAAATATAAAAAGTCGTAATTATTCAATAAATAAATCAAACTGTACATTACGTTCCAACAGTTTTTAAAACAGACAAAATGCTCAATTTTACATAAAATAAAGTACCAAATTGATCCTTTTTAATTATAGAAATTTATACTAATTTTTCTGGAATTTATAAACCTTCATAAATAATTATTAAAAATCAGCAAACATATATACAGTAAAAATGAGTTCTGTTTTCCTATTTTTATAAATTACCAAAAGTACTTCTTAAATGCTGGAAAAAATTATAATAAATTGTCTAAATTAACATAGTATTTAAATACAATCTTTTCCAGATTTTTACAGCACGTAAAATATATATAAAAATTCAAAAACAACAAGCAACAGTTTCTAGAAATTAATTAATTAATTATTTACTATTTTGTCTATGTATTCTAAATTGAACCGAAGTCCAGATACAGGACCCAGAGCCATGAATCAAGTCCAATATGACTTGTACATCTATGAATGTATTAGACACAATTGGGCCCAAAAACCCATGCTAGGTTTGGACATCAATTGGTCATAAACAATAAAAAGCAGTAATTTATATACATAAATATATTTTTAAAGTGCTAAAATATACAAGTCATAATTTAAATAATAAAAATGACTTGTGAATTTATGCACAATAATATTTTGTACAAAGTAGAATTTGAAATACATATATAAATATATAACAACAATATATATATACACACACACACATACACACAGATATATATATATATATATATATATATATATATATATATATATATATATATATATATATATATATATATATATATATATATATATATATTTTTATTTTTTTTTTTATATATATATATATATATATATATATATATATATATATATATATATATATATATAATAAAATACTAAATATAAAATATATATATATACATATACAAATAATGTATGTATAGATATATAACAGTATATATATATATATATATATATATATATATATATATATATATTATATATATATATATATATATATATACATAAATATATATGTACATATATATATATAAATACATATATACATATATATATATATATAATAAATAAAATAAAATAAAATAAAACAAAAACAAATATATATATAAAAAAATAAAACAAAAACAAAACAAAAAGGAAAACAAAATAGAGAAGGGGGCTCGAACTCGGCCCAGGGGGGGGTCGGTCTCAGTGCGCTCGGGCTGGCCAAGGGGTCGGCCCGAGTCATGTGTTAGAAAGTGGGTTAGAGTTAGTGTTAGGTTTAGGTTAATGGGTCTAAACCCGATAGCACTAAATAACAGTTCGGCTCGTGTCCAGACTGTTCAGGACACGAACAAATGGAATCTGACCCAGTGTCATGTGTCCGCGCCCAGCACGACACGCACGATACTGTAATTACGTATCCAATCCTACTGTTAGTTTCTCCGTGTCCAGGCGAACGTCATGCGTGAGTTTGGGACACGCACGACACAAATCGGGGGCTGTTACCTACGTGTCCGGTCGAGCTAGGGGTTGTGGAGGGTGCTGACGGCGGCTAGAGGCGTCGTCATCGGGGCGCTCGGGTGGCGCTGCACTCGTCTCGACGAGGCACGTCTAGTCGTGGTGGTGGCGAGCGTCGACGTCGGTTGTGGAGACGACGCTAGGGTGGTCGCCGGAGTTAGGGTTAGGGTTAGGGTTAGGAAATAGGTGGTCGAGATAGGGCTGGGGCGGTCGGAAATTTAGCCTAGGGTTAGGATTTCGACGAGGGGAGTATTTATAGGGGGGTAGGTCGGTCGAAGTCGGCTAGGTCGGCCGAGAAAGGCGGAGAAAGCGGTCGTCGGGGCAGCTGGCCAGTCGTCGGGGGTTGGTGACGGGGTTTTTGCAGTCGGGTCCCCCAATTTTGGGGTTTTGCAGTCAAGTCCAAAACCTATCAGTTTGCAAATCACATTTGCAAACTGTAATTAAAATAATTTATTAAATTGAAAAACGATATTAAAACAAATCAATTTATTACAAAGTGATATTAAAATATTTCAAATAATTACAAAATGATATATTTTGACTTAAAAATTATTTAAAAATTTTAGAAAAATTCCTAAAAATCATAATAAATTATTTCAAAGCTAAATAGGTCATTAACACCTAAATAACACTAATTAAACCAAATTTGAAAAATAGGGGCTGACAAAGGCCTATTTATAGGGTTCTAGATAGGCAGAATTCGGCCAGAATTCTGGGTCAAGAATTCAAATTTTTTGTCGTTGGACAACTAGCATACAGCAAACCCTAAAAATTAGGGTCCTGGATTTTAGGGGACAGAGTTCGGCCCGAACTCTGTGTGGAGGCAGAGTTCGGTCCGAACTCTGTGTGGAGGCAGAGTTCGGCCCGAACTTTGTCTCCAGAAGACAGAATTGGTCCAGTAGACTGTATGGACTAGTTTGGTTTGGTGGAGCTTTTGGTTTGTGGTATAGGTATAGGTAAAGGCCCAAATTGCTCAGTGTAACTCAGTTTACATTTATCTAGACTCAAGAAAAGTGTAAAATACAGACTCGAAACATAGTACGCTGCATGTACGAGCCGTAGTCCGTCTTGTACTGAGTTCAGTCTTGATGTGTCATATTGAATTATGACAAGTATCATATCGTCAATTTTATCAATATTTGGTTGACTGTGATTTTGTGTCAACAATCTCCCCCATATTGATAATTGACAAAATGATATTTGTATATTCAATGTTCATACCTGGACACATTTAAAAAGCAGTAGCTCTCCTGCAATTAGTGCGGAACTGGCAATAGCTCCCCCATAAACATTGCTTCGATGTAATGTCCTGATAAATACAAGCTTTCCCAAAATAGAGATACATAAGATAATATTATATGATAATGTGAATATCAAATAATTCTCCCCCTTTTTCATTTATCAAATGCAAATAACCAGAGAATTTGTAAATGGAAATAACTGGCAAGCACACCAAAATACTAATAAACTGCATCAAGTGTCTCAAGAGTCATAGAACATAACGAATTCTAATACAATAAAGATCAACTATATAAACTAGAAATCCATAATGCATAAAAAACGAAAGCATAAGATCCTCAGCAGCAGCAGCAGCAACAAGTAGGAAACCACATCCATCACGGAGCTCGTGAAGGTCCAGCGTCGTCAGATGGATCAGTGAATGAACGACGAGGATCCACGAAAGCCGCATCCGGATCCAGATAGCGTATAACCCAAGGGTCATCGATACGGTATCCGTCGCGAGCAGGGTCCCGCTCCATAGGGATATGCATAGAAGGATGATGAGACATAGAGTACCGAATGTCATACAGTGAGTTGCTAATGGCACTCATCTGCAGTATAGTACGGTAGCCAAGCTGGGTCCAGCGATCATTCTCTAATACGAATCGATCACGGAGCATAGCCTGAATCGACTCAAGAGTAGCAGGAGGAGGGGGCACATCATGTCCAAGAGCAGGTGTGTCAGCCTGAGCATCAGAGTGCTCGGACTCGGCAGGAGAACCGACAGCTGTGCGAAGCCGTCGTGCCTTAGATAAGAAGGCAGGGGCAGGGAGGAACTGACACTCATCAAGGGGGACATGAAAAGCACGAAAAATCATAGGAAGATAGAGATCATAGACTAATGACCTTGGCTTCTTCCTAGCATTAATCATCCAGTCCATCATGGTAAGTGGAAGATTTAATGGGACATGGAAGTGTAGCTGATACATAGCAGAGATCTCAAAATATGTAACCTTATCAGTTGATCCCGCTTTGGGCAGAATTGTGTTGAAGACAATGCGATAAAGTTCATAGAAATAAGGATTGAGATATTTGGCAAGAAGCTTGCGTGGACGTGTGTTAGGTGTACACAAATCATCCTTGAAGCTTTCTAGGGAAAACCCATCGGGAAATTAAAACTTGCGAGCATCAACAAGTTTCTCCCATGAGTTAGGCTCCGGAATATCAAGATATTCAGCCAATTCAAACTCATCAAATGAGATATCAATGCCAGCAACACGTGAATATAAACCTGTATCATCAGTAGTAAGATTACAATAAAACATTTGAATGGCATTTAAAAAGATGGGTGAATTAGTGGTGACAAGTTCATCAAGACATAAATCATGAAAGAGAGTCATATTGAGAAAATATGGTGAAGTTAACAGGATGACCCGTATACACGGGACGTGATCGAAAATCACTAAACCATTCGTTTGAAGCGTCTAGTGACACAAATATTCGGTCATCATACGTGTTGGGGTCAATGGGACGAGGTGGATTGAACAAAGGGTGAATTGGTTATTGAACAGGTTGGTTAACCGGAATAGGTTGTTCGTTGCGAGGAGGAGGATTCGAAGAGGACACACCCTCGGTTCGAAGCCTCTTGCCTCTATTAAACAACTTGGGAGCCATGAGTATTAAAGAAAAATAATAAAATTTAGATGGAGAGAAGAGTAAAATAATACCTCAAAAGGATGATGAAAGATGGGAGAGAATGATCCAAGAAACCCTCTCCTTCAATTTGGAGAAGAAAGATGCACTAGAATGAGAGAACTAGGGTTAGGGTTTGAAGAGGAAGTGTTTTGAGAAGTTTAGAAGGTGGAAATGGAGGAGAGAGATGGAGAACCCGATTATAATATTAGGCGTTCGAATGGTCGAAAGGAATCTGGACCATTGGATCAATTTCAGATCAGTGGCTGAGCCCGCATACAGTTCTGGAATGGTCAGACCGAATTCGGCCCGAACTCTGTTTTAGACAGAGTTCGGCCCAAATTTTGGGTTCTGTGGCCAGAATAGAACTCAGGCTGAAATGAGTTTGAAACTAATGATAGATAAATAAGAATAAAGTAATGAATATGCCAGTATAAGAAATGCAAGTAGAGAATTGGCAGAGAGTGACAACTGAATCAAGAGAATAAAATTGAAGTTCGAAAATTTGAATTAAGCATGTGATAAATAAAAGTAAACCATGTAATAAATAAGGAGTTATGACCCAATTCATTACGGTAAAACTGCCATGGGGTAGCTGCAGGGGCCGAATTCCAGCTAGCGGTAGTGCTGAGGACTAGTGCACCGTGTCACTTAGGCTTTTACGTCTTGTTGTCAGAAGGACCCTTTTGGCTTGTACCATAACAGATTTATCATAAAGAACCAAGACATAATCAATATTTACGCATATCACTTTAATGAATAACAGCTTCATTCAAAATTTCTAGTTCACGACACAAAAAATTGAAACGCTCTTCGGATAGTGGTTTAGTAAAGAAATCTGTTAGCTGATGATCAGTGTCAATGAATTCTAAGTTTATAGTACCATTTAGCTGGTGATTACATAAAAAGTGGTGACGAATTTCAATGTGTTTCGTGCGTGAGTGACATATAGGGTTCTTAGTGAGGTTTATAACACTAGTGTTATCACAGAATATAGGAATGTACATAAAAGAAAGTTTGTAGTCTTCAAGGGTTTGCTTCATCCACAAAATTTGTGCACAACAACGACCAGCTGCGATATATTCAGCTTCTGTTGCGGATAGTGCGACAGAATTCTGCTTCTTGTTAAACCAAGAGACTAGAGCTTTGCCTAATAAATGACACGTGCCGCTTGTACTTTTACGGTCGACTTTGCATCCTGCAAAATCAGCATCCGAATAACCAATAAGGTCAAAGGATGTGGATTTAGGATACCATAAGCCCACTATAACAGTACCCTTAAGGTATCAAAAGATACGCTTAACGGTGGACATGTGTGATTCCTTAGGACTAGCTTGATATCGAGCATACAGACAAACACTAAACATGATATCGGGACGACTAGCTGTTAAATAAAGTAAACTACCAATTATACCTCGATACTTATGTTGATCAACCGGTTTGCCGCTTTCATCAGGTTCCAGCTTGGTCGAAGTAGCCATAGGAGTGCTGATTGGTTTGACGTTGTTAAGATCAAATTTCTTCAGCATATCCTTTGTATATTTTGACTGACTGATAAAAGTTCCTTGCGAAGTTTGTTTGACTTGCAATCCAAGGAAGTAGGTGAGCTCCCCCATCATGCTCATCTCAAATTCGTTCTGCATACACTTAGCAAAATCTTGGCAAAGATTTTCATTAGTAGAACCGAATATGATATCATCTACATAAATTTGCACTAAGAGAATAGTGTTTTGAAAACATTTGATAAACAGTGTGGTGTCAATTTTTCCTTTTGAAAAGCCTTTATCTAGCAAGAAATTACTTAGGCGTTCATACCAAGCTCTAGGGGCTTGTTTGAGGCCATATAGCGCTTTCTTGAGTTTGAAAACGTGGTTGGAAAATTTATGATTTTCAAAACCAGGGGGTTGTTTAACAAAAACTTTCTCCTTAATAAATCCATTCAGAAAAGCACTTTTAACATCTATTTGAAACAATTTAAAATTTTGAAAGTTAGCAAATGCACAAAGCATCTGAATGGATTCCAGCCTTGCAACAGGAGCATATGTCTCATCGTAGTCGATCTTTCTCTTGGTTGTATCCTTGAGCTACTAGACGAGCTTTGTTGTGTGTAACTGAACTATCTTTATTTACTTTGTTGTGAAAGACCCATTTTGTACCAATAATCGAATGATTAGCTGGCCTAGGAACAAGTTCCCAGACATGGCTTCTCTCGAATTGGTTGAGTTCTTCTTGCATGGCAGAAATCCAAAACTCATCATTAAAAGCTTCTAAAACAGTTTTAGGCTCAATTTGTGAAATGAATGCAGTGCTAGCAATGAAGTCTCTTAACGATGATTGAGTACTTACGTCGCGTGAAACCTCACCTATTACCAAGTTTTCTGGATGTGACAGCTTGAAAGAAAAATTTTTTGGCAAGCCCTCCAGAGAATTGGTTTTAGTGGTGGTATTCATCGACGTAGAAGTTGATGGCTCAACATCATTGTCGAGAGTAGCTGCTGCACTGTTATCCTCATCAAAAGTCATATTGGTAGACTCTTCTATAATCAATGAGCGTTTGTTAAACACTCTATATCCCTTGCTCTTGGCAGCATAGCCAAGGAAAATACCATCGTCAGCTTTGACATCAAATTTGCCTAAGTTGTCTTTGGTGTTAAGGATAAAACATAGACAACCAAAAACTTTAAAATATGAAACATTTGGAGTTCTACCAAACCAAAGCTCATATGGTATTTTCTTCGTAATAGGTCAAATGATCACCCTATTTAAAATATGGCACGCTGTACTGACAGCTTCAGCCCAAAAATATTTCAGAAGTAAAATTTTATTCAATATGACTCTAGCCATATCGCCAAGAGTCCTATTCTTCTGCTCTATAATACCATTTTGTTGAGGAGTTCTAGGGCAAGAAAACTCATGATCAAAACCATTTAAATCACAGAACTTTTCAAAATCAGTATTTTCGAATTCGCCTCTATGATCACTTCGAATTCGAGTAATCATGTAGCCTTTTTCGTTTTGAACCTTTTTAGCAAAAAATTTGAAAACAAAATGGCATCACTTTTGCTTGTAAGGAAAAAAACCCAAGTGAATCTAGAAAAATCATCTACTATAACAAAAGCATAGAATTTTCCACCAAGACTGGCTACTCTACTAGGACCAAATAAGTCCATGTGAAGTAATTGCAAGGGTCTAATAGTACTTACAGTGTTTATGAAATGAAATGAGGACTTGGTTGCCTTATTTAACTCATATTCGGCACAAACCGTGTCCTTTTTGAATGTGATGTCGGGCAAGCCTCTTACTAGCTTCTTAGTCGATAACCTGGATATAGTATCCATGTTGGTATGACCAAGACGCTGGTGCCATAATAATCTCTCATCCTTGGGGGCGTAGAGGCATCTTCCTGTACTGTTAGTATCTCTAGAAAGATAGAAAATGTATATGTTATACTCTCTTATCCCTTCAAAAGTGATGTCTCCCGTTGACCTATCATAAATGTAGCATTTGTTTTATCCAAAGTTAATATCATATCCATGATCAGCAAGGTGACTTATGCTGAGCAGGTTATGCTTTAACTCGGTCACTGGGCAGATATCCTTTATTACAGGAGAAGGAGGATGACCAATAGTACCATTGCCTATAATATACCCTTTTAGGTTGTTGCCGAAGGATACATACCCTTTCCTCTTCATCGATAGTGATGCGAAAAGATTTGCATCTCCCGTCATATATCGCGAGCATCTACTATCGAGAATCCACTTACTTTCAGTTGAGGAGGGAAGGTCCACCTACATCAAGAGTAGATGTGACCTTTGGTACCCAAGTTCTTGTGGGTCCTAAAATATTAGTTTTTGGTACCCATGCATATAGATTTATATCTACTAATCTTCTAATTCTGTATTGTGGTAAGATGTGTCCATGTAATCCACAATAGGTGCAGGTAGCATGTCTATTTGTATTGGGAGCATGTTGATGATATCTATATATTGCATGGTGAGAGTGGTGTGAAGCAGCAGGATAGGGACTATACATGGCAGCAGAATGATGGTTATGTCTATATGAAGCATGGTGCTGGTTATATCTATGTGTAGCATGATGATTTTGTGTAGCAGTAGAATAATAGTTATGAGAATAATTTCTACGTGCATGTGCTATATGGAAGTGCGTGTACATGTAGGCATGTTTGCGTGTTGCAGGTGGATGACGTATTTGACTATTTTGAGTAGTCTTGTGCTTTGTGTGTGTCTTATGTGATTGGATTTGAGGTTGAACAACCTGTTTTCCCAATCTAATCTCTAATTTCTTAGAGGCAACATGCAGTTCATTATATTTAGCATTCAAACCATCAATTTTAGCAATAGAGATCTTGTGTCTCTTCTTTTCTTCAGCAAGCTCAGTGTTGAGTGCTGTGATCTCATGTGTTTGCTTTTCAATACGTGTTTCGACATCATGTAGGCTTAACTTAAGCTTAGATACCTCATTAGTGTCTTCCGTGGGTGGAGTGTCTCTAACATTATCAAGCAAAGAAGAGAGGTTTTGAATCTCGACTTTATAGCTTTTGATCTTCTCCTTGGCATGCTTATATTTACTAATGACTTTCTTGTGGTCATTTAGTAAATCATTGAATGCATCGCCAAGTTCATCAAAAGTGAAGTCATCGAGAGTATCGCTAGTTACCTTATCGGATGTTGCCATTAGGCATACATTGGCGGTGTCTTGAGGGGAGTCATTTTCATCCTCGGAGTCACTAGTTTCGCTTTCATGCCAAATGCTTGTGTTGGCATATTTTATTGAGGAAGACTTCTTATAGGGCTTCTCATATCGGTTGCTTTTCTTTACGAATGGACAGTCTTTTCGGACGTATCCAGTCTTCTTACAGCCGTAGCATGTTGGCTCTTCTTCGTCATCTTCTTGTTATTCCTTCTTTCTTCGATTGAAACGAAGGAACTTCTTGAAGTTGCGGACAAGGAGAGCTTGATCATCACCTTCCGAATTGTCATCATCAGTCTCTTCAGGATCAGCCCTTCGACGATGAGCTTTAAGGACAATCTCTTTTGCCTTTGGAGCAGGTTCTTCGAAATCTTTGATGTCAAGCTCGTGAGTCATCAGCTTTTCTATCAAAGTCTCCATAGACATTGTGGTGAGATCATTGCCTTCTATGATAGCTGTTACCTTAGGGTTCCAAATTTTTGGTAGCCTCCTAAGTAACTTACGGATCTTCTCGTGATTTGTATATTGTTTGCCGAGAGATGACAAGGGATTGATGACGTTGCGGAATCTTGTAAACATTTGTGTGATTGTCTCATTAGGCTTCATCTTGAATGCTTTATATTCTTGAGTGAGATGACTTATTTTTGACTCTTTGACTTGGGTGGTTCCTTCATGCGTCACTTCTAGAAGTCTTCCATACTTTGTGAGAGGTGGTACATGTTGACACCCTGTTAAACTCATTCCTGTCTATTGTACAAAATAAAGCATTAATAGCTTTCGTGTCTGGACTCGCCTATTTTTTTTCCTCATCAAAATATTTGTCGTGGGGTTTCTCAACGAGATCACCATTGACAACTATCCTGGCGGGCTTTTTGTAACCATCGGTAACAATGGTCCATAGGTCGAAGTCTAGTGACTTGAGATAAAAACTCATCCTTGTTTTCCAATAGGTGTAGTTTGTTCCATCAAATAGGGGAGGCCTATGAGTGGACTGCCCTTCACCGTGATTGGAAAACATGGGTTGTGTGGTTGCCATGGATCAGCTCTAGGATGTTAGTCCTTGTTGAGATAACAGAGCTCTGATACCAATTGAAGAACAAGTAGGCAACTCTAGAGGGGGTGAATAGAGTTTATGACAATAATATCCAATTAAAAATTAAACTCTTTCACCAACAGTAAATAATCAGAGTAAATATAAAAATTATAAAGAGCGAGAAAGCATATACAAACACAGTCGATTTTAACCTGGTTTCTCTCGTGGAGGACTAGTCCAGGCCTGAGAACTCTAGCTCAGGATTAAATCCACTATTTGTGAAATAGTAGTTACACCCCGTGCCTTTTCTTCAGAAGAGCGCGTCAACTTCTTACAGAGATCGCAGTGGCGATACTTGGAATTTTTTAAGCAGCTTTTAAACTCATGCACAAACTCCTAACTGAAAAGCACTGAGCACTTTGAGGCTTAGGGAGCTTGTGGCTATTAGATGATAAGGGTAAGGCTTGTATAAGGCATTTAGAGAGAAGAGAAGAGAAGAGAAGATTGGATGATTGAAAAAGTGAGAATTCAAGGCCTATTTATAGGGTTCTGGATAGGCAGAATTCGGCCAGAATTCTGGGTCAAGAATTCAAATTTTGGCCGTTGGACAACTAGCATACAGCAAACCATAAAAATTAGGGTCCTAGATTTTAGGGGACAGAGTTCGGCCTGAACTCTGTGTGGAGGCAGAGTTCGGCCCGAACTTTGTCTCTAGAATACAGAATTGGTCCAGTGGGCTGTATGGGCTAGTTTGGTTTGGTGGAGCTTTTGGTTTGAAGAATAGGTATAGGTAAAGGCCCAAATTTCTCATTGCAACTCAGTTTACATTTATCTAGAATCAAGAAAAGTATAAAATACAGAATCGAAATATAGTACGCTGCAGGTACGAGCCGTAGTCCGTCTTGTACTGAGTTCAGTCTTGATGTGTCATATCGAATTATGACAAGTATCATATTGTCAATTTTATCAATATTTGGTTGACTGTGATTTTGTGTCAATAAATAATATATATGTTATATACCTATCTCATATCATGCATCTTATAAGCCTACACAGAATCACCATGAATACCTTAAGAAGGATTATGTTACATGTAATAGTGTCAAGTGTCCTTCGGTCTGTTGTGCTTAAGATATAAGCACGTATCATGGGTTCATGGTAACAACTCTCTAACTGACGATACCCGACTCTGCGGACGGATATCGACACCCGAACCTTATTCGGACACTAAGTATCGTCTCACGGCCCTAAGGTAGACACACACACACCAATCCTATCAAATAGCTATAGTAACTAAATACTAATAAATAGAGCAAGAAATGAGATACAGGATGGCAAGGTATACTTGCATGTTGTCTGCTGCGGTGTCGCCTGACTGATGTCTTCATTTGGAGGTACAGCGGATCCAAGTTGCCCTATTATAACATATTCTAATCAATGCACAAAATCTAATTCAATTAATATAAAAAGAATGTGATCATTTGCTCAACTTGTATGGTGACTTTCATGCCAACGATCCAACAGTTGTGTGGCCTTCGACAACGTGCTAATAACCACGTACCATGCTACTTTCTATTATGTCGTGTGGGTCTCGAACATCATGTTATCACACGTATATTTAGGCATTTATATGATTCCAATACTTGTAATCCTAAACATATGTAGATACGACACGATGTCCCAAATTTACGACGACGCTAAACGATACTTCGAACATGCATGTAGCCTCTCAAACACGCATGTCGACAACAAATAAAACTAAAATTAATATGAATTAATTTCTGTAATATATATTTATTTAGTTAAAAAAATACTAAAATATTTGTCGTTGCATATACAATGTTTCGTTGCATATCGACTAGGTATTTTAGCAACTTGACAACTAGTTTGTGCATGCAAAGTTGCCAACTTATGTAAAAATAAATCATTTAGTATATAAAATATACTAATTTATATTCTGAAATATAAATTAAAACTATTTATAAACATTATTTGATGATAATATATACAAAAAATAATTATCGAGTTAGTACGTCTAATTAATGACACAATATGGCCAACATACCTATTTATTTGGAACCAATTATAATAGAAAAATTAATATTTTAATTCTAAAATAATTGAAACATATCATATTTATTTTATATACTAAAATTAAGCTAGCCAGTTAGCACATTCAAGTAATCTCACTAGGTTATCCAATTTCGGTTGATTCGGACTAGATGAAATCTTGAAAATATAACACTTTATATTCTGAAATTAATAAACTTATAAATAATATTCAGAATATATTACAATAGAATTTAAGATTCTTAACCATCAAATTTTAGTAGGACAAATAGGACATAAATCTATACAAGTTCTATTTTGAGAATCAATGATTACGGTGACAAAAATAATGAAGTCGCAAGCAAATATATACATAAAACTTTAACGAGAGGAATTTTGGACATAGTGGGATGTTGTAGAAGAGTGTTAGGAACGTTACCAAGAGATTAGTTGCTGCCATGGGGTCTCCTAAGGGTGTGCGAACAGCATTGCACCGAATTCAGTTTCAGCCTGGACACCTCTGATGGAGGGGCTGTTTTGAGGGAGTTAGAGTGAGTTTTGCTGAAAAGTTTGTGAAGAGAAAATAGTGAGAACGGAGAAAGGAAGAAGCATACTAAATTTGAGAGAGAAATACTTACTATAGAGAGCGATATGGCCGGAATGGTGGAGACTAGTTGAAATCGGATTCAGCCTGGGTAGGGGTGGAAAGATGGTTGTTTGGAGGAAAATTGAGAAGGATTTTGGAGATGGTTTGTGAAGAGAAAATATTATGAAGTGGGTTAGGAAGAAGTTTTGTTCAGATGCTATGAGGTAATAAGGTGAGGAGAAGTCTATATATATAGCCAACCATTAAGGGGGAGGTGAAGGGTTGAATGGAGAGTTAATGGTTGAGTGTTTTTGTAGGTTATGGAAAGGGAATGGTTAAGGGTGCTTGGGGGTTATGGAAGATGAATAAGTGGGGTGGATTGGCTACCCATTTAGTGTACTTGACCACACTTGAGTCCACCTATAGTGGTTAAGTGGTGAGTTAATGGTTGGGTCAAGTCCAAAGTATATAAGGCTGGAATTATTTATAATAGGTTAAGTGTTAGGTTTTGGATGTCATATCATTATGTTTGGTATTTTGTAGAGAGGAAAATAGTATATAATGTTTGGTATGAACCATGTGGAGGTATGGAGATATTTCGGTTGAGTTTGGACTAGCTAAGTCAACTGGTAGCTCAATATGACTAGAGATTGTGTCATTAGGATTTACAATAAATAGAAAATATGTAAAAGACTAATTTTTCTTAAAATATAAATTAATATTAATTTTTTACATTAAAAAATCCAAAAATTTAGGGAGCTTACAACACTTGCAACCTGGACCCCCTGGAGGTTCAGGCAGCTGCTGAGGATGTTACCATTGTCTAGATTAGATAGCTAGACTGCTTATCTTATTTCTTTATGTCATTTGTGTTTGTGGATTCAGAGTTGTATTATTTTGAGATGTTGAGACTTGATTTTGTTAAACTTGGATTTATTTTCCTTCTGTTTGTATCTTTATTTGAAGATTTCATATCTATCATATTGTGCTATTTCCATCTTTAGACTTGTGATTGAGTTGTATCTTCTGTGATTTGGCCTCCGTTTGGAGAGTATATCATATTATGGTTAGTTGTGATAACGACCTAGAACAGCATTCTACCGCCGACACTGCGACGTAGGCTGGACGTACCCACTTCTCGTTCCCCTACTCTGGGTGCAGGTCGTGACAAATGCATTCTTCCCGGGATGTAGATACGACGAGGTTGCTTCTAGTTGTGCAGAGTCATTCAATGCATGGATAAAGGCTGAGAAGAAAATGCCTATTTCAGCACTTGTTGTCACGACCCGTACCCGTTTTTCGGATACGAAACGTGTCCAAGCCCAGCCTACGCCGCAGTGTCGGTGGTAATGCGTTGTCTATACTCAAGTCACGGGAAATCTATATCTCCTCCACAGAATAATCAAATCACAAACAAGATTCATGAATAAGAAATGAAACTGGACAGTAATGAATAAACTGAATATCAAGTATCAATGTCACGTCCGGTGGACACAAATCCACTACCGGTAGACGAAAAAATAGAAAAATACATGAAATGAACCAACTGAGTACAACCTGCTAACCAAGTAACCACGACTGCAAAGCACCGCTATCTGAAGCTATCTCAACCCTCTCGTCTGCTCCGGACTTCAACTCGGCTAACCTGAAGAGATCATCAGGTCCTCAGAGGACTAGCAAGATACATAAAAACGAGCCTTTCTAACAGTTTATTATACATGGAGAAAAATACAGAATAAACAAGTAAAATTGAGCAATAAATAAGCACGAATCTATACACTGTCTATACATAAATGAACTGCTGAACGAGGACGAGAGAACTCATGTCAAGATGTCAACGGATGACCAGATCGAATACTCAAACCCTCGTCCCTAGTGTGGACTCGCAGGTTTGAACAACTACTAACCCTCGCCCCTAGTGTGGACTCGCATGCTAGCATCACCCTCGCCCCTAGTGTGCACTCGCAGGTGTGAACCATATACTACTAACCCTCGTCCCTAGTGTGGACTCACAGGTTAGCATCACCCTCGCCCCTAATGTGGATACGCAGGTGTGGACCAATAACTACTAACCCTTGTCCCTAGTGTGGACTCGCAGGTTAGCTTAAGACATAGATAATTACTAACCATCGTCCCTAATGTGGACTCGCAGGTTAGCTTCAAGATTTCAAGACACGGAGGTAAAGTAGTTCAGTTCACGACTTCTCGACCCATGGCACGACTCAATCAAGGCACAAGTGAACACGACCAATAAGATACAAAGCTAACTGTGAACATGGTCTACAAAGCAATGATACAAATATACAAGCAGGATATGAAAGATACATGTCACTAATATGAGAAAACTGGATAATAATGAAAAGACAGTGCAAGGAACTGTATGTAAATAAAGCTGTGTAGAAAGGCAAGGTATACTTGCCTTAGGTCCTGAGCTGTTGCACGGAACAAATCCGAATCGATGTCCAAGCAACCTGTTTTATAAAAGTTATAAAATAAATGAGCAATTCAAATCAAGACAACCCTATTTACTTGGTGTTTATGTTATTAGGTACACCTCATACCCTTGTTTCTCCTACCAGATGTGTTGAGAGCTAAGGGTTACTTATCCTTATAGGTGAAAGTTGATATTCTAGGTTACACTTTCCCATATCCAGGCAGACTCGAGCCTTACCTAGTGTGTTCTCTTTTTAACCTACCTTCATTTACCCTTGCTTATGAGTACAAGGTTGTATGGTTGTCCTTTTGTACCAGTGGCCTAATTATACTCAATCAATTTGTCACTACAATTCTAAATTCCCTTTGTTATAACATGATATACTCTAGTATAAGTCTATGCCTCAACTGTCCTCAACTTAGTCAGGTACCCAACCTGAATACACTGGCCATTCCTTGTCTTGTCGAGAACCTGTAGTGTTTTCTAGTTCAATATACCCCATTGATCTAACATACCCTTGGTGTCAATAGAAATTTGGTATATGAGGAAGGTTCACATGTCAATATTCATTGGACACAAGGAAAACTCATACAACAATATTTAATGGATACAAAGAAAATTTCATGCGGCAGTGTCATGTCAGTATTACATTGAATGTAAAGGAAGTTCTTATATCATTTTACAGATGGGATATGGCATGGTCCCTACTGCAGACTTGACTTTGTACCTCTCTTAGCCCTCTACACCTAATGTTCTATACTGAACTGACCTCTGATACTTCACCAGGATGGACAGGCCTCATGTCTTCCTTCCCTATTCCTGTTGCATCCACAGTCCATACACCACTTGGACAATCACCTAGACTGCAGGTCTAGCCCTGGGTTATCACATTTCCTATAGGGATTGTACTCTCCAACACTTACTGGTATGGGGTATCATTCTGATTGTCCTTGAGCTCCCTTTGGTTACTCTAGTGTTGTTCAACAAGGCATGCTAACTTGTATATCTAAAACATCAAATTAGAGCCTCCTTGAGAGGGATCAAGATAATTAATGAATGCATATCATGAATTGGAAGGCTCCCCTAGCTTGTTATCAACACTCCAAGATAATTCTAACTGATACCCAACCATACATGTGGACTACAACATAATAATGGAGTAGACTGATATCAGTGGGTTCACATACTGGGATGCAGGGGACTGCTGCAGGAAGCAAGATGGACTGCTACTCCATCATGTGGGCTGAGCAAAATCTCCTGGCTAGACTTTGGAACTCTTCCACTGCATTTCTCTAACCTATCCATTTACTGATACAGGGGAAGAGGGCTTAATGGTCTGATACAAGAGATCAAGGGGCTGATACATTATATGGGAATCGAACCAACCTTTGGACTGGGGACTATTATCCTAACTGGATGCCTATAACTGACCTGAACAACAGTGATACTATGGGCAGACCAAGATAGGGTAGACAAGACCACATACATATCTCTATATAGATTTATAGAGTATACCTGTATACCTGATGAAATAGGTCTTAGGAACAGCAGGACAGCTCTGTTAAGA
The DNA here is from genome assembly GCA_029216955.1 of Iris pallida. Lineage (NCBI taxonomy): Eukaryota > Viridiplantae > Streptophyta > Magnoliopsida > Asparagales > Iridaceae > Iris > Iris pallida. The sequence goes on from JANAVB010005200.1 coordinate 101,602, forward strand.
TTTTGATACCCTTGTGCAATTAATAAGTGATGTACACTACTTATATACCAATGCATACTTCCCTTCAATACAAACCCATATGTTACCAGTATGCCTAACAATGTGTAATCTAGATTCAAAATATGGTACCCAAGATCGAGAGCGATACTAGGTATCCCTGACAATCAGATGGCCCATATGTTAGCAACCACCAGGATCTCATAGATACAAAGGCTGTGTTTATCTCGAAATCAGTAGCAGGTGGATAGAATAACAGTCCCCATATCCTAACCCAATGGGCAACAAGAGACTCATGTCATTGTCCAATCTAAAGTACCCATGGCAGCAATGGTCTAACCTACGAAGGAAAACCCATCCCTTAACATTTAAGGACACAAGGAAAATCCTTCTCTCGTGGCACACCACTCAAGATGATTGACACATGAAAATTGGTACCTCGCTTATTTCTCTTTCTATACAACTCAATTCTTGATGGGAAGGATCAATATGAATCCTTCTAGGCATTTAATCAAATACTTACCCATCCCATCCTAAACTTTGTAAATAACAGGAATTTGAAGGTTCGAAAGGTTACCTGTTGATTTCGGGGCTGGACTGCTCCTCCTCCTCAGTTATTCTTGTAACAGGGGTTTTGGTTTTCTAGGGTTCTGCAGAGGGTCGGCCAATCCTCTCAAATATATATATATATATATATATATATATATATATATATATATATATATATATATATATATATATATATATATAAAATATATATATATATATATATATATATATATATATATACACTAGTGTTCGAAAGATTGGAGGAGATAAGAAGAATTGGATTTGTTCCTATCTACGGTTCAGGTGGGGATTAACTCCTGAATTCGAATTGAATTCAAATACTGGTTACGAGTTTTAAAAGGAAAGATTTGAGTAAGGCTATTTGCATATAGCCCCCTTCCAAAACCTGTCTTTCATATTTGATCCTATATTGATATTTATGTAAATAATTAAAGATGTACACATAATAATTTATATGAGTCAAAACAAAATGGAAATAGGTTCTTATTTAATACATTCAAAAAAAGATTTGGTCGAGGGGTTGACACTTGTAAATGTCATCCGAGTGAAGATGATTTCGGATCGCCACAAGGATGCAATTGATTTTAGTAGCAAATTGACTCCATACGTCGAGAACATGCTGAAGCAGCTTACAGATGATGGCATGTCTTATAAGGTATATCGGTCTGGTGATTTCGAGTTTGAGGTGAAAGCAGATACTTCCTTCCACCTGGTGAATATTCTTGATTGGTATTGTATTTGTCGTAGATGGAAGGTATATGGATTCTCATGCAGCCATGTAATTCAATGCATCAGATTTGGTTCGAACAAATCCGTTTACGATTTTGTGGAGCAGTATTGGACATCAGATTTCTACCAGAAGCTATATTCATGTGCAATCCCCTGTTCCGAAATGGGGCCCCGACCGACCAAAGGCGGATCGTTATAAGAGCAAATATGAGAACAAGGGAAAAGAGAATAGGAAGATGAGGTGCCAGAATTGCCTTGAATTAGGTAATCACAATCGCACCACTTGCCCTATCCCCCCACGTGCTGCTACAGGGATCAAGGGGGCAGCGCCCTCTCGTTAATACATATACATATATTCTTTCTTTTATATAATTATTTTTTTGAATACATTTTGTATATTTTTGATATCAATGGTGCTATTTTGAAGTCTGTTATATCTACTGTTTCATATTTTTTGATTGCATAATGGCCATTCTTCGGGATTTTAACACGGGGAATGGCCATTCGGCGTGGTTCTAGCACGGAGAATGGTCATTCTTCGTTACTCTTTCACGGAGAATGGCCATCCTCCATGTTATTTAACACGGAGAATGGTCATTCTCCTGCACTCTAGAACGGAGAATGGTCATTCTTCTGCACTCTAGAACGGAGAATGGTCATTCTCCGTGATATTAACACGGAGAATGACCATTCTCTGTCATCCAAAACAGAGAATGGTCATTTTTTAATACATTTCTTTCTTTTTTTAATACATTTCTTACATTTTTTATATCATTGGTGCTATTTTGATGTCTGTTATGTCTACTGTTTCCAGTTTTTTGACTGCATAATGGACATTCTCCGTGTTATTTAACACGAAGAATGGCCATTCTCCATGAAAGAGTGACGGAGAATGGCCATTCTCCGTCATTATTACACGAAGAATGACCATTTTTTGTAATTTTATTATAGAAGACAGCACAGATGTTACAAAAGATATAGACACAGGAAAAAAAATTCAAACAGAAGATATAGAAAGAAGTTCTTTTATTACCATGTCTACAAAGGATCTATTACAGATTCAGAAAGACTCATATTGTTTTTCTACAAAGGATCTATTACAGATTCAGAAAGACTCATATTATTTTTCTACAAAGGATCTATTACAAAGACTCATATTGTTCTTCTACAAAGGATCTATTAAAGATTCAAAAGGCCTAAAGAAGTCTACAATGGGGTTAATCTTCAAAGAAGCGCAACTCTTATTCTTCTTGGTGCACATACTGGAAGATTGATCTCCATCGAAGCGTATTCCTCCACAAAGCAGAGCACAACCTGTGGCGCTTCAACCATAACGGGCCGCTAGACTGTTACTAGGAAGGGCATAGCTTGACCTCCAACTTTTCAACAAAGCACGAGGACTGCCAAGATGTTGTTCAGGTTCGAACAAGGTGTTCCAATGCATCTCGAGATTTACTAGTACGTGTTTTAATATAAGGACATAACTACTTTGAACAAAAAGATCCACAGCCAACAGCCAACTGATGCTAGGCCAGGGGCCACTTAAAGCTAAGTCAGGATCGTACATAATAGGAATGCTATGAAGATGATGAGTTTGTTCCTCAAGAAATCCATTTTTATAGGCCATATTGGCCAATAAATGCAGATGAACCTAATAGTCAGCATAATGAAACTCATTTAATAGGTTCGTTACAAGTGGATGTCATGCCACTAACTTCTCAACTTCCCCCAAGAAAGAAGGTGGCAATTAAGACTTGTTCAAAGACAGTCATTAAGGAAAATGTAAAGTTCCACCACCCCTCACACACACACACCCTTGCTACATGGGCTCCACCCGTCCCCACCACTCACTCCTATCCTCCAATCGTAGCCTGATATGTGGCTTGGTTGTAGGAAGGTTTTAAGCATGGTTGTAGGCATAGCAAAGCTCAATCATTAAAGGCCCACACATAGAGAACCTTCTCAGAGCCGCAGGTAGTTAGCCATTCATATCAGAACTGCAGCCAGTTCAAAAATTCTCCATCATTCTTACACGAAGAATGATCATCCTCCGTCTGTTTGTGACAGAGAATAAAAATTCTCCGTTATACTAACACGGAGAATGACCATTCTCCTGCATTCTAACCTGGGAATAGCCATTCTCCGTATCCTATCACGGAGAATTGTATTCTCCGTGATTTTAACAACAAAAAATAGAAATTCTCCGTTATACTAACACGGAGAATGACCATTCTCCTGCATTCTAACCTAGGAATGGCCATTCTCCGTATTCTATTACGGAGAATGCTATCCATCGTGATTTTAACAACGGAGAATAGTCTATTCTCCGTTATATTAACACGGAGAATGACCATTCTCCTATATTCTAACACTGGGAATGACCATTCTCATATTTTTAACACTGGAAATAGCCATTCTTTGTGGTATTTACACGAAGAATAAAAATTCTTTGTCAATTTAACACGGAGAATGGTCATTCTCATGCTTTTAATACTGGGAATGACCATTCTCTGTGTTACTTAACACGGAGAATGGTCATTCTTATACATTTTATCACTGGAAATGGGCATTCAAAAATAATATATATAAAACAATGTAAAAGACAGAGCAGATGTTACAAAAGGAGCAGACACAGAAGAATAAAAGATAAACATAAGATAATAGAAAGAAGTTCTTAGCCCATTTACATTGTATTTTTTATAATGTCTTCGTGTGATACATTTTAACTTTTAAGCAACCTCTTAGCCCATCCCAACCTAACCTTTGTAATCTTCTTGTGAAACTCCATGTCGTTGCCTTTTGGTACTTCGAAGGGAGTATTCATCAAGCACTTCATATAAAATGTCGTGTACAAGAGGCAGTTGGGTGCTTTTTGTTGTGGGCATTATGAATGAAAATTCGTCTATGTGCTCTTATACTCCATCATCGTCTGGCATCTTTCCCTCATCATCTCAACTTTCCTCCTGACGATAGGCTCCAAGACCTCCTTCATGAATTCTGCATCATTAATCTTGCCCTTTTCGTACGTGTTTTGCGCCAAGGAGTTGTAGTATGCCCACTCGTAGGAGCTCAAGTTGAACGTGAGCAGTGTATAGTGTTTGATGGATTCATTAAAGATCGGAATGAATAGCCACTCTATGTCGTCCTCTAAACCCATGACGAAGTCTTATGCATCTATTTTGAAAGTGTCAAAGGTGTCGTATGTTGGTTTCGGTTCATTGGCACGGCGAACAATGGACTGTTTCCTAAAAACAAAACACAATACCATTAGTTTATTTTTTACGTTATTTTTCATTGGTGTACATATGAATATGGATTTCTCAGTTTTGATTCTTACCAATGTGTGGGGCATCATGAATGCAGACCATTTATGTTGTACCTCCTGTAAACTTGACTGGACGTTCATTCTTGCATTGGCTTAAATTTCTCTCATCTTGCTTATTAGTATGTTGAGTATGTCAGCCTCCATATCTTCATTGTTGAGTATGTCTTGCATGTCTTTTGCTGACAGGAGGATGACAACCTCCTTTTCTCCCTCTTTCGGCATACTCGTGTATACAATATCACTGCACATAAATTTAGTTTAGATTAAATTAAAAGAGATTCTTAGGAATTAATTTTGAAAAAAGACTAGAAAGAAAAAGAAAAAAAGAGTCAACCGTCGTCCAACTGACAGGGAGAATGATCATTCTCCGGCCAACTGATACGGAGAATGGCCATTCTCCGGCCAACTGTGACGGAGAATGACCATTCTCCGTTATGAATTAGACGGAGATTGGTCGAGTTCAGAATACATACATTGGACTCATCTTGCTTGGGAATACGATGTCCTTGTAAAGCTTCTGCAACTCTTCATCCGCATCATTCCAAAGTGTGAGGTCATCGCATTTCCTTAGTATATAATCATCCTTTATTAGTTCAGCCATTTTGGCATCTTGTTCGGCTTTCGAATCTGACTTCTTATTATTTCTTCTGACCCTGGGTTTGGGTTGAGGTTTTGGTTTCGGATCGGCATTAATCTTTCGCTTTTTATTAGCCTATGTTTCTGTATTCTTCTCCAAGGGAGTAAAATCTTCATCGGCTAATACCGCTGATGGTTTTATCATCCTTTTTGGCCTCCCTCCTCTTCTTCTTTTGAATACTGTTGGATCATCAAGTTCAGCAGATTGTTGTTCAGTAGCTTGTTGAGTCTCTTCAAGCTGCAATACTTTAGCCATGGCTTCCAGATCAGTGATTGTTGTATCATTTTTAATGGCTTCGTTCTTCAACGATTCAACTTGCTTTTGAAGCTTGCTTTTCTCATTAATGAGTCTTTTATTTGTTTCTCTGAGTTGCTCGGTTATTTGCACTGATATAAAATAAACATCAATGAAAGGTATGATGTCAATCAAAAAAAAAATCATTCTTCCTGCACTCTAACACAGGGAATGGCCAGTCTCCGTGGTCATAGCAGGGAGGATGGCCATTCTTCGTCATTATAACACGGAGACTGGCCATTCTCCTGCACTCTAACACGAAGAATAGCCATTCTTCGTCATTATAACACGGAGAATGACCATTCTCCTGCACTCTAACACGAAGAATGGCCATCCTCCGTCATTATAACACGGAGAAAGGCCATCCTCCGTCACTATAACACGAAGAATGGCTATTATCCATCATTATAGTACGGAGAATGGCTATTCTCCGTCATTATAACACGGAGAATGACCATTATCTGTCATTATAACACGGAGAATGACTATTCTTCGTCATTATAACACGGAGAATGACCATTCTCCTGCTTTCTAATACGGCGAATGGGTCATTATAACACAGAGAATTATAAATCAGAAATTTGAAAAAGAGAAAAATTTACCTTGTGCCTGCAGCTCTTTAACCTCGTTGCTAAGTTTTGCATTATCAGCAATAATCTCATATTTCTCTCTTCGCAAGGAGTCCAATTCTTGCACCGATACCTCCATCGAGGTGTTCCTTTTACGTTATTGGGCTCCTTGTGCTTCTAGCTCTTTAAGCTGTTTATTGAGTTTCTAGTTCTCCGCAAGAATATCAGATTTATGTTTTCTCAACTCCTCCAATTCCTGAACCGAGCCCTCCATCATAGCGTTGAATGCACGTTGTTGGGCCCCTTGTGCTTCTAGCTCTTTAAGCTTTTCATGGAGTTTCTCGTTCTTCGTAAGAATATCAGATTTATGTTTTCTTAACTCCTCCAATTCTTGAACCGACCCCTTCATCACAGCGTTGACTGCACGTTGTTGGGCTCTTTGTGCTTCTAGCTCTTTAAACTTTTTATGGAGTTTCTCGTTCTCCGCAAGAATATCAGATTTCTATTTTCTCAACTCCTCCAATTCCTAAACCGACCCCTCCATCGTGGTGTTCATTTCAGCTTATTGGGGTCTCTCTTGTTCAGCAATCTCATCCCCACCTGTTTGGTGGTGTCCCTCTCCCTCTCGTGCACCTTCTTCTTGTATAGGTAGCTCATCTTCTTTGGGTTCTCCTCTTTTCCAACAGACATAACCAAATCTTTGAATACCATTTTCGATTTCAATTTGCTGTGATATTCATTCTTGAGGAAGAGTGAGATTGCATACCCATCCCATATGAAAAATCTAGGGTATTCAGGAATTGGGTCGAACTTCCTTTCCACAATGGTACTATGTTCTACAAACCAGTAGAGGAAATATAGTATGCAACCTTCAATCTTGGGGTATGCATTAGAGTAATCCCCTCCCAACAGTTTTACTTGTTGCCTTCTTGATGCTCTCCATGACATATGCCAATATTAACCTTGCCAGCAGATACTTTTTATTACTTCTACACTCTCTAAGAATCTGTACGGTAAATTTGAACCACCAGAGCTTATGAAGAATGATGTTTGGCACAAGTGGAATAATATTAGCTTGGCCAAATCATCTAGTTTAACTTGTTTATCTCCGTCACTGTAACACCCTATTTTCTGAAATTGGGGATTTTTGAAAATTTATTATTTTTATTATTTATTAGTGGTATTTTAGTCATGGTATGATTTTCTGGTGATTTTAGTTAGATTAAACCATTTTCTAAGTCATGCTAAGTCATGACTTATGACTTGGTGACTTTGTTAGTATAACTAAGTGTAAACTCTAGTTTTTCTTAACCTAGAAGTTGCCATGACCATGAGAGCTTAGCCATAGGTTTAGAACACCAAATTAGTGATTTTTGGCAAAAAGGGTATTTTGGTAATTTTCTAGGAATTATTTGGAATTATTTAGATTTATGTGATTTATTATTATTTAATTAGTTGATTAGTGTCATGTTAGCTTCTAACCTAGTTTAGCCCTAATCTAGAGGTTAGCCACTAACCTAGAAGACTAATGATTAGATATTAGCCTTATGTATAAATATCTAGTTAGATAAATATCTAGATATTTCACTTTTTAGATATTTAGAATCTAAATATCTAACCCCCCCTAGTCAAAGACTTAGGGGCTAAGTTTGCAAGTGGTAGGACACCTCCCCTACACCCCATGGCAGCCAAGGACCCCCCCCTTTGGCAGCCCACAATCCTATAAAACCCCATTGAATTAATTCATGAATGATTTACATGAAATTAATTCCTAGAAAATCCCTTTCTCTTCAAATCATCACAACTTGAGCTATATTGATCCAAATCCACTCTAGTCTCTTGCATTGGGACACTACAACATCTAAGGTGCTAAGGGAAACTAGCAATCTAGGATTTGGAAGCATTGGACATCATCAAGTTGAAGGAAGCACACCCCCCTCTTCCTTGATTTTTATTGGAATTGCACCAATAGGTATTTTCCCTCAAACATAGTTAAAATCATGTTTTCTCTTCATAATTGCATTCATATAGGACTAACACCACTGTGGGTAAAGTTTGGTGGAAACTAGACTTGGTTTGGTGTCCGTATCGGACACGTATCTAGGGTTTTATGCAAGTGTTTGATGATTTGCCACAGTAAATTAAATGTTATTATTTTCGAAAACTAATTTCACAAATTTCTAGCCCTATAGGTGTAGATCACAGAACCCTAACACTGAGCTAGGATTCGTGTCGTGTCCGTGTCCAAAACGGATACGAACTCACTGCACGACACACGGTTTACTTCCCCTGCTGCTCGACCCAATTTTCGGACACGACACGCCATGAGGACACGTGGAATTTGACACAGAGGAGGGGGCCATCACTGACAAGCCCCCCCTCAAATATCATGACCTCTCGTGTCGTGTCGAGAGAGCTCTGACACGAACACAGGTTTTACACTGCACAGTGCACACACGCACAGAGCCAACTTTGCGCGTATCGTGTCCCGCGGACACGACACGTTGGCACCTCGTACTGACACAAGAGTGTAGACCTATGTGTGGCATACACGAGGACACGAGCACGAGATGCGTCGTGTCCTGTGTCGTGAGCACGAGACACTCGACCGCGTGCACAACGCGGTCTGAAACGCACTGTTTCGACCTCTGATACGCGCATGTAGCTCGGACACGACACGTTTTGGACACATTTCAGGGTGTCTAATAGCTAGCCCTAGACCTAGGCGACCTGTGTACATGACCACGAGACGTGTCGTATCTCGTGGTGTGTCCACGAGCTCCTGGAACGCGTGCACGACACTGTTATTGTGTGTGCGTGTCAGGAATTTACCCGGGTGTGGATTTCATGTGTTTGGACACGTGAAACTGTGTCGTGGTGTCGTGTCAGGAACCTAGGACACTAGTATATCTATGGGGTGTCAGTTACCAACCAATAGGATCGAGCCTTAGTATGTTTTTGTGCGTGTTTTTCGAATTACCTAGTTTCTAGTTCACAGTTTCTATTTCCCAGATTTTAGGATTTTTCAAGTTTTGTAAAAACGAATTTCAAAACCATTTTGATATAAATTATACATTGTATTAGTGTATTTTAGTATGTATATGTGTAGTATATATGTATATGTGAGTGTGGGTCAATTTTGGGAGTATTTGGTTATATATATATGTAGTTGTATATATATACATATGTATGTATATATGTAGGCTGTGTGTGTGTGTTTGGGTCCGGGTTTGGGTTCCAGAACCTGGAACATCCCCCCCTTCTCTGTCCAGCCTTCACTGCTCTTCTCTCTCACTGTCTCACTCTCTCTTTCACTATGTCTCTCACTCTTGTCCCTCTCTCCTCCCTCTCTATATATATATAGTATATATATAAGTTTTATATATATATATATATATATATATATATATATTGATATATATATTTGTATTAGTTTTCATATAGTGATATTATATATATATATATGTATGTGGGTTTGTATTGTATATAGTATTCATATATGGGTATATGGGTAGTAGATAGATATATATATCTATATATAGATATATACATACATATATATATGATTTCTAGTATAGGTTTATATGAAAACCCTATGACTAGCAATGGCCTATGGCCTAGGATTATTAGCCAATGGCTTGGGGCTAACCCTAATGGCCCAAAACCAACATGTTGACCCTTGATTACTAAGGGTTGACCAAAGTCAACCTTAGGTCAAAAGTGACCTAGTTCACCTAGAAATGACTAGTAATGACCTAAAATAACTAGTTTGACTAGTTTGACTAAAACCCTAACTAGTTTGACTAATATTGACTTAACTTTGACTAGTTTGACTTTAGAGTTGACCAGAGTTGACCAAGAGTTGACTTTTGACCAGATTGACCTAGAATCATGTAGTTTGCATAGTAGACTTTATATTTACTATTTAGAATACATTGTGACTTGTATTGCTCTGATTAGGAGCCAGACACCTCTCCTCAGACAGTATATCCTCTTCAGACATTCAGTTATCAGGCGAGTACATTCTCTGACCGTTTCATACTTTCAGGCTTTACTTCTCGCTCTAGATTACTTTACTTGTTGCTGTCACATTGGTAACACGGATTGGTACTATATGGATCTTTACATGAGATGTTATCCCTCTCGGGAGCATCGGGTACTTCATGTTATGTGTGTTTCACTATCATCATGTACTCCTATGCTTCCATCATTCATGTGCACTCATGTGATCATGTACTCTCATGTTTACTGAACCCTCATGTATACTATCATATGCACCCTTTCATGGGCCCCATGTGATATCATGTACAATAACGTAACTTGTATAGATCCTTGTGTATTGATTGGGGAAACGGGGGAGTAGAAGTGGACATGTGAATAATTCCAAAGTAGTGTAATCATATGCAAACTCAGTAGTGTAATCATGTATAAATTCTAGCCATTCACATGCCTATCTTGTGCTCTACATCACTAGTCACTACAGTTCTCTATATACAGTAGATATTTCATTACAGCTATCTCTTTTACAGCGTATATTTCCTTTCAGCAGTTCATGTATCTTACTCTATTGCCTGTATCATATTTCCTAACCTGATATGCACTGCGTGAGATGTATTATGCTCGTTCCTGTCCTGATTGGACCTGTTAAAAATATTACAGAGGATGAGGATGAGGCCTGGTGTCTACCTATTATGGAGCAGGACTAGATGATACTTATGTTGTGGACCCTCAGCAGGATCCACCTGCAGCTGAGGATGTTGTTCCAGTAGTCTAGACTAGTTTAGCTAGACAGTCTTTCGGTATTATCTTTTTGTCTCACATCTGAGTTGTATTTTGAGATGTTAAGGTATATAGACTCTTAGACTTGTTGTATTATGAGTTGACATTCTGGATATTATGTTGTACTAGACACTTAGACTTTTTCATCTATACTATGGTTCTTTTTGAGTTACTATCTATTTATCTGTTCTTTATTCTTCTACCTTAGATGTGATTGAGACAGCATGTTGTGATGTTACCACCATTCGGAGAGTATAAACTGTACAGGTACTTTTATATTGTTAGATGATTGACCTAGGACAGCGTTCTATCGCCGACACTGCGGCGTAGGCTGGGCGTTGTTACGTTCTCGTGCCCTTACTCTAGGGTGCGGGTCGTGACACGTTTTTAGTGGTGGCCCATGCAGGTCTCGAGTTTATGTAGTGGTATTCGAACTAGAGTATCACTACAGCCTGCGATAGGATTTGAGGAATAGGCTTAGAGAGAGTGGATACTCAATCACTGCTAGGATACTTTGAGAGATTCCTGGGATGACCCTTGAGAATCTCATTTGAAATTACGATTTAAACTCCTTTTCCCTTGATTGAATTTGATTTTGGAGGATTCACTATAGAACTTTGAATCCTGGTATTAGTTGATGATTTTGAAAAAAATTTAGTTGGTGATTTTAATTTCTTGTGTTAGATTAATATCCTTATTTTAGGGTACTCAATCGCATTAGGAAAACTCTTAACTGGATTCCTGCCATCTAAATTCCTGTTGAAGGTTTGCTTCCTTGAATAACTGTCCTCCCTTGAATTATCATTTTATATCTCAGTATTGATTCCTTGTTTGATCTGTCTTCAGGATGGGTATGGAGACACGATCTCATCGTCTCGATCAGGGAGATACCACTGAGGGGTCTACCACTCCTCATCCTGATCAGCAGGGCCCCGAGACTGCAGTTCCTGTTGTGCCAGCCCAGGCTAGGATATCTGCAGCCTATGGGAGTGCACCTCTCCCTACTCTGAGACTTTCTTCTGTCATCCCAAACGTTCTTCAGCAGCAGTCGTCATCAGGATCAGAGGACGTAGCACAGTTGTTTTCCTTCTTCCAGCAGATAGTGGAAACTCAGCGGTAACAGTTGTTCAAGAGGGGACGGGACGCTCGTGGTACCAGCAGCAGTAGAGGCCAGGCCAAGAGGCCCCATGTGCAGTTTCAGCAGACGCAGACCCCAGTGGGAGTTCAGCAAGTGCAGCATCAGTATCGGGGTCAGGACCCGAAGACAATCAGTTGTCCCTATTGCAAGAAGTCGGGACATGGATGGGGTGAGTGCAGGAAGAGGTTGGGCCGGTGCCTAATATGTGGGGCAGCGGACCACCAGCTGAGGGAGTGTTCCCAGTACACAGGCAGAGTAGCACAGGGAGCAGCACCAGGAGCAGGAGCCAAGGCTCCGGTAGGACAGCAGCAGAGAGGACCGTTACAGCCACAGCAGCAGAGATTTATGCAGTTTCAGCAACAGGCTGGGAGAGGTCAGCAGGGGCGTGCTTACGCCATAACAGTTGAGGATGGCCAGGCAGTTGGCAATGTGCTTGCAGGTTCTGTCCTTCTAAATTCCATTCCCACCTTACTTCATTATATCTATCTTAAAATCAAATTCCATCTGCTCCTACCTGTTCATTATTAGTGATCAGTTTTGACCTGGTAGTTCATTTGGTTTTGTCGATTGTTTGTTGTTTCTTTATCTCTTACTTAGGAGTAGGAGTAGGAGTAGGAGTAGCTTTAGCTATTAATATAATTCTTGACTAACTCTTTTGTCAAGAATTTTCTTCTTAAATAAATTAATTTATGTGTTATGCCTTTTGACTTAGAGTTGATAGAGTAGCTCTGACCATAGAATGGTGACCCTTTTAGCCCTGTGATTTATTGTTTCCTTATCTTTCTAGTCTATGCCCATGACCAGGACTATGTATCTTCTTTCATCATTCCACCCTTACTTATATCTTATGCTACAAATTTATCCTTAGTTTTACAAGCTTATCCTTTTTCGAGCTTGATCATGATATATTTTATTGGGTGCGCACCCACTAACATATTGTCTAATCAGAACCGGCACATGATGGTCTGATCAACCTATTGCATTTTGGTTCGCTTTTTCATATATTAATCTACGTGGATGGAGACATAATTAAACTTGCCCTAGAATCTTATCCGCAACAGCCTTGACAATTCTCCTTGGAATTATTTTAATCGCCTATGAACCTCGTATTCGTATCCAGTTGAATTAAATTTATCATGACCTGGATCTTCATCATTGGATGCTCGTGCTTATACTTAATTTTATTGATTTCCCATCTTGTCTAAATCTCTATTTTTCCTGAAATTGATCAACTTAGATCGTATCAAGACTAAAATCTATTTGTGATTGTTTGTACCTAAATTTTCAATTTTCTTTTTATGGAAGGATAACTTTAATGATTTCTCAGTTACTTGTTAAATGACCAATTTTCATATAGGATGGTAGACGGCCTATAGCCTTGATGATTGTTGTTCCCTTACCTTCCCAATTAGGATACCTTAGATTGCTTGTACGTTTGATACCATAGGACAGTATTGATCTAGAATGACTAGTGTACCTAGATGAGACCACAGACTGTTCCATTTAACCTGTCCCCCTGGTACCACTATTGCATCACAAATTTCTGGTTCAATTTAGGCCATAGACCTTTCCCACTCTAAATTATGATCACCGTAGACACGTTACCGTGACTTTTAAATTTGGAGCACAAGACTAGTTGTTTTCTCAAAACTGATTTCACGTACATGACCTAGACATGACATACTACGCCCATGACCTTAGTGTCCCACTCAGGCATACCATTGTGTGCTTTATTTGCTTAGTACGATTTTTCTGACCCGAGACTCCATCCTGATTTACCCCATGGAGTTACTTTTGGCTTCGATTTAAATTGAGGACACCTTATGACCTAAAACTGCCAGCCAATTTTTGGACATGACCCAGTATAGGTCTACTACCCATATTTTGCTTATTTGACCTTGTATGTTGCCTAGGTAGTGGCTTCGTCCCTGATTGTTGGAGGTTTGACCTAGGAGGAGTACGACCATCTAAATTTCGAGGACGAAATTATTTTAAGGTGGGTAGACTTGTAACACCCTGTTTTCTGAAATTGGGGATTTTTGAAAATTTATTATTTTTATTATTTATTAGTGGTATTTTAGTCATGGTATGATTTTCTGGTGATTTTAGTTAGATTAAACCATTTTCTAAGTCATGCTAAGTCATGACTTATGACTTGGTGACTTTGTTAGTATAACTAAGTGTAAACTCTAGTTTTTCTTAACCTAGAAGTTGCCATGACCATGAGAGCTTAGCCATAGGCTTAGAACACCAAATTAGTGATTTTTGGCCAAAAGGGTATTTTGGTAATTTTCTAGGAATTATTTGGAATTATTTAGATTTATGTGATTTATTATTATTTAATTAGTTGATTAGTGTCATGTTAGCTTCTAACCTAGTTTAGCCCTAATCTAGAGGTTAGCCACTAACCTAGAAGACTAATGATTAGATATTAGCCTTATGTATAAATATCTAGTTAGATAAATATCTAGATATTTCACTTTTTAGATATTTAGAATCTAAATATCTAACCCCCCCTTAGTCAAAGAATTAGGGGCTAAGTTTGCAAGTGGTAGGACACCTTCCCTACACCCCATGGCAGCCAAGGACCCCCCCTTTGGCAGCCCACAATCCTATAAAACCCCATTGAATTAATTCATGAATGATTTACATGAAATTAATTCCTAGAAAATCCCTTTCTCTTTAAATCATCACAACTTAAGCTATATTGATCCAAATCCACTCTAGTCTCTTGCATTGGGACCCTACAACATCTAAGGTGCTAAGGGGAACTAGCAATCTAGGATTTGGAAGCATTGGACATCATCAAGTTGAAGGAAGCACACCCCCCTCTTCCTTAATTTTTATTGGAATTGCACCAATAGGTATTTTCCCTCAAACATAGTTAAAATCCGGTTTTCTCTTCATAATTGCATTCATATAGGACTAACACAACTGTGGGTAAAGTTTGGTGTAAACTAGACTTGGTTTGGTGTCCGTATCGGACACGTATCTAAGGTTTTATGCAAGTGTTTGATGATTTGCCACAGTGAATTAAATGTTATTATTTTCGAAAACTAATTTCACAAATTTCTAGCCCTATAGGTGTAGATCACAGAACCCTAACACTGAGCTAGGATTCGTGTCGTGTTCGTGTCCAAAACGGACACGAACTCACTGCACGACACACGGTTTACTTCCCCTGCTGCTCGACCCAATTTTCGGACACGACACGCCATGAGGACACGTGGAATTTGACACAAATGAGGGGGCCATCACTGACAAGCCCCCCCCTCAAATATCACGACCTCTCGTGTCGTGTCGAGAGAGCTCTGACACGAACACGGGTTTTACACTGTACAGTGCACACACGCACAGAGCCAACTTTGCGCGTATCGTGTCGCACGGACACGACACGTTGGCACCTCGTACTGACACGAGAGTGTAGACCTATGTATGGCGTACACGAGGACACGAGCACGAGATGCGTCGTGTCCTGTGTCGTGAGCACGAGACATTCGACCGCGTGCACGACGCGGTCTGAAACGCACTGTTTCGACCTCTGATACGCGCACGTAGCTCGGACACGACACGTTTTGGACACATTTCAGGGTGTCTAATAGCTAGCCCTAGACCTAGGCGACCTGTGTACATGACCACGAGACGTGTCGTGTCTCGTGGTGTGTCCACGAGCTCCTGGAACGCGTGCACGACACTGTTATTGTATGCGCGTGTCAGAAATTTACCCGGGTGTGGATTTCATGTGTTTGGACACGTAAAACTGTGTCGTGGTGTCGTGTCAGGAACCTAGGACACTAGTATATCTATGGGGTGTCAGTTACCAACCAATAGGATCGAGCCTTAGTATGTTTTTGTGCGTGTTTTTCGAATTACCTAGTTTCTAGTTCACAGTTTCTATTTCCCAGATTTTAGGATTTTTCAAGTTTTGTAAAAACGAATTTCAAAACCATTTTGATATAAATTATACATTGTATTAGTGTATTTTAGTATGTATATGTGTAGTATATATGTATATGTGAGTGTGGGTCAATTTTGGGAGTATTTGGTTATATATATATGTAGTTGTATATATATACATATGTATGTATATATGTAGGCTGTGTGTGTGTGTGTTTGGGTCTGGGTTTGGGTTCCAGAACCTGGAACATCCCCCCCCCCTTCTCTGTCCAGCCTTCACTGCTCTTCTCTCTCACTGTCTCACTCTCTCTTTCACTATGTCTCTCACTCTTGTCCCTCTCTCCTCCCTCTCTATATATATATAGTATATATATAAGTTTTATATATATATATATATATATATATATATATATATATATATATATATATATATATATATATATATATATATATATATATATATTTGTATTAGTTTTCATATAGTGATATTATATATATATATATATATATATATATATGTATGTGGGTTTGTATTGTATATAGTATTCATATATGGGTATATGGGTAGTAGATAGATATATATATATCTATATATAGATATATACATACATATATATATGATTTCTAGTATAGGTTTATATGAAAACCATATGACTAGCAATGGCCTATGGCCTAGGATTATTAGCCAATGGCTTGGGGCTAACCCTAATGGCCCAAAACCAACATGTTGACCCTTGATTACTAAGGGTTGACCAAAGTCAACCTTAGGTCAAAAGTGACCTAGTTCACCTAGAAATGACTAGTAATGACCTAAAATAACTAGTTTGACTAGTTTGACTAAAACCCTAACTAGTTTGACTAATATTGACTTAACTTTGACTAGTTTGACTTTAGAGTTGACCAGAGTTGACCAAGAGTTGACTTTTGACCAGATTGACCTAGAATCATGTAGTTTGCATAGTAGACTTCATATTTACTATTTAGAATACATTGTGACTTGTATTGCTCTGATTAGGAGCCAGACACCTCTCCTCAAACAGTATATCCTCTTCAGACATTCAGTTATCAGGCGAGTACATTCTCTGACCGTTTCATACTTGTTCAGGCTTTACTTCTCGCTCTAGATTACTTTACTTGTTGCTGTCACATTGGTAACACGGATTGGTACTATATGGATCTTTACATGAGATGTTATCCCTCTCGGGAGCATCGGGTACTTCATGTTATGTGTGTTTCACTATCATCATGTACTCCTATGCTTCCATCATTCATGTACACTTATGTGATCATGTACTCTCATATTTACTGAGCCCTCATGTATACTATCATGTGCACCCTTTCATGGACCCCATGTGATATCATGTACAATAACGTAACTTGTATAGATCCTTGTGTATTGATTGGAGAAACGGGGGAGTAGAAGTGGACATGTGAATAATTCCAAAGTAGTGTAATCATGTGCAAACTCAGTAGTGTAATTATGTATAAATTCTAGCCATTCACATGCCTATCTTGTGCTCTACATCACTAGTCACTACAGTTCTCTATATACAGTAGATATTTCATTACAGCTATCTCTTTTACAGCGTATATTTTCTTTCAGTAGTTCATGTATCTTACTCTATTGCCTGTATCGTATTTCCTAACCTGATATGCACTGCGTGAGATGTATTGTGCTCGTTCCTGTCCTGATTGGACCTGTTAAAAATATTACAGAGGATGAGGATGAGGCCTGGTGTCTACCTATTATGGAGCAGGACTAGATGATACTTATGTTGTGGACCCTCAGCAGGATCCACCTGCAGTTGAGGATGTTGTTCCAGTAGTCTAGACT
Organism: Iris pallida; assembly: GCA_029216955.1. NCBI lineage: Eukaryota > Viridiplantae > Streptophyta > Magnoliopsida > Asparagales > Iridaceae > Iris > Iris pallida. Next base: position 119,371 of record JANAVB010005200.1, read on the forward strand.
AGTTTAGCTAGACAGTCTTTCGGTATTATCTTTTTGTCTCACATCTGAGTTGTATTTTGAGATGTTGAGGTATATAGACTCTTAGACTTGTTGTATTATGAGTTGACATTCTGGATATTATGTTGTACTAGACACTTAGACTTTTTCATCTATACTATGGTTCTTTTTGAGTTACTATCTATTTATCTGTTCTTCATTCTTCTACCTTAGATGTGATTGAGACAGCATGTTGTGATGTTACCTCCATTCGGAGAGTATAAACTGTACAGGTACTTTTATATTGTTAGATGATTGACCTAGGACAGCGTTCTACCGCCGACACTGCGGCGTAGGCTGGGCGTTGTTACGTTTTCGTGCCCTTACTCTAGGGTGCGGGTCGTGACAGTCACGAAACTGTTTTAGTAATTCAAAGAACTTCTCTCTCACTTCCGTATTCGTGACTTCTCTTTGTTTGCTCTTGGAATTTAGCAGCGATCTTCTGTAGTGATCTCTACACAGGCTCAACTGTTTGCAAAAACAAAAGTTGATCTTTATTTCAACAAACTTTGTAAGAAGATTACAAGAATTTTGGAAAAGTATAACTATAGGAATTTGATCTGAATGACGATCGCTTTATTCCTTGGACGATGTGAACTTTGAAGATGGTAGCCTCTGAAGATTGCAGTAGCGCTTTGGTAAGAACTCCTGATCTCTGGTGATGATTCTGATATGTATGCGTGTGATCCCCTCTAGGAAGGACTTGAAACTCTATTTATAGAGTTCTGGAAATAACTACTTTTTAGTTATTCTGGACTGTGCAAGATGGATTGCGCATGCATTGGACCGCGCAGACATCAGACTGCGCTGGCAGTTATTTGATCGTGGGCCAACTGTATTGGACACATGGCATTATTTAATTGAAATGCGCATGATCGTGTACAGACGGTTACCACGTAGTGAGTCATTGATGGCATGAAGGCCACGTGTACTTTGTCAGTTGTCTTGATGAAGTACACCAACTGAATTGTGCTAGCTTCAGATTGTGCTGGGCTGGACCGCACTGCAAAGAGTCTGGCCTATTGTGCTGCATGTACAGCTGTCCTCGAGCGCTGTGCTGCACGATAAACTAACAGTTTTCTCGTTCTCCGTGCTGTCAGCTGTCAGAAGATCTGATTCTCTGTCAAGTAATGATGACGAGGCCACGTCAGCTCGCGCACTTGAATGAGTGTGCAGTTCAGCTTGCACAATCGAGTTGGTGCGTAATCTGTCTCCTGCGAAGTTCACTTGAAGGATGCCCAATTTGATTTTCATGACTTCTTTGATGGGTGCAACTTGATTTTTAGGACCTACAAGACCCCCTTCAAAGTTTTCGAAGTTTGAAGATAGTCAAAGCTTCGAAATACTTTGAATTTTGATTAAAAAATTAAGTTGCGCAAGTAATGACTTATCTGCGCAATTGGAGGAGTCATTTCCTATTTCTTCCGCACAATCTGAGGCGATCGTTGCTCTCGAAAAACTATAAATAGTTCTCATTGTTCTTCTTGTTTTTCTTTACTTGTTTTCACTTTGCTAAAGAGAGAAAAGTTCCCGAGCTTCCTCCGACTTTCTTCCTTCTTATCAGTCGATTTCAGATGGCCCCAAAGCATTCCACCGCCGACAAGGGCAAGGCCCCCGCCGAGTCTTTGACTCGTGCTGTGCCGCACGTTTCACGATATGAAATCGTACATCCAGCATTGTAAGGTAGTTATTCGATCGAAAACCCTTTTTAGGGTTCTTCGACATGATTGAATCCCCAAACCTATCTCTTTTTAGAGATTTGGTTATATTGCGCCGCCCTGTTTAGGTCTTCGGTTGCATAAACCCCATATTTTTCATTTTTATGAAGACTATTTTCTTGCGCAATCGGTTAGAATGCGCTGGCAAAAGTCAGCGCAGTCTGCTGATTTGCGCAAGGCTGTCCAGCGCAAACTGATGCTTTGTGCAAGTTATTCAGCGCAATATGATGGCTTGCGCAAGTGGATGAGTTGGCACAACTGGACAGTTTGCGCATAGAAGCTATTGTTGCGCAATCTGATGCTTGTGCAATCTGATGCTTGTGCAATTTGCTGACAGAATCTTTGATTTTACTTGTACTGAATTTTGTTTTTTTGTTTGAAGCAGTTAACATCAGAGAGGACCCAGAGTATGAAATATTTGCAGGGTCCCTTGCTGAACCAGAATTTAAAAAAGATTTGTCCCATGTACTTTTTTTCCAATATGCTCTGCCATCCTCCCGCCAAGCCATCTTGGTAGCTTAGGACAATAAAACTTTATTAAGTCTGAATGGGCAGCCCCTGCAGACTGCCGATGCCATTACCCATAAGAAATCCATGTTCTTATTTGGCGAAGCTATTGACAAGAGTTCTCAGCCGAGACCCCGTGTTGAGCAGAGACTCTTCCAGAGAAAGGAGAAAATAATCCTATTACCGGACATTGCCAGATGCCTCCCTCTAGCCCGTTTTGCCCATACAAGCCATCCCAGGAGGATGGACTGGGATATTACCCCCCTCCAGCAAGCAAGGACATGAAAGATTTATGTCAAGAAAGGACCAAACAACAGAGATATGTTCTATAACTCCTCTGAGCGTCATAGTACTTTGCTCAGAGGGTTGAAGCCTGGCTGCATCCCTCCAGAGAACTCTTCTTTGCTGCTGCCGGTGAGGATGCCAATCTTTGCTAATAAATATGCAAAGGTTGAGGGCAGATACCCGGATCAGGACATCCGGCTGACAGGTCTGGTGAACCCAGACAACAAAATGTGGAACTGCATAACTAATTGGATATTGGTTCAGTTCGAAGACAAGCTCAAAGAGATCGAGCTATATAAAGAGGTGTACACTACCGTGTATGGATTCCTCCCAAACCCTCATCTGTTTCTGGCCTTGGCAGAGAGGTACAATTATAGGACAGGGACATTCATGACACCCTGCGGGGAGATTGGATTAGCTCTTCATGAGATAAAATACATCTCGTGCTTACCAACGGGAGACTTCCCTTATGAGGAGTATGTTCCAACAAACGATGAGTTAGACAGACTATGTCGAGAAAATACGGAGATGGTGGCCGTTTTTGACGAACTACTGTCCCACTACAAAATTTGCTCCTTGTACTATAAGAGCGGTTCTTCCGGCACCTGTTATTCATCAAAGTGGTTGCCTTATCTTTTCCTTAATCATATCATCGAGAAAAAGACTAAGGATCATGATTCGTGCAACCCGACTTTCTTCCAACCCCTCAGCCACAGTGAAGTGATCAGATTGATGGAAGAAAACAAGAAAATGGACATCAAAGTTAACGACGAACTTTAATACCCTCCGCTCAAGACCGAAGATTTTGTTGAGAGCTTTATGAGAATGGGCTACAGGCCCATGTCAAGGGAAGCCCAGCTGGTGGGTTTCCTGACATACTGGCTCCGTCGATTCGTCGTACCCAGAGCGAGCGTCGTGGATCGCTTCCTCCGCGGCGTACTCTTTGCTGCTGTCCGGTTAGTCTTTGGCTACCGAATGGATTTGCTGTCAGCGATGACCTGTAGAGTGAACGCAGGTCTTCGTCTTTATGTTGATTCCATGCTCAAATGGAAGGGTGAGAAGGGAAACTTCCCTCGACTGGAGTTGCCTTACACCTATTTATTCGGATGGTTGCTTCTGTACCATCCGTCATTGATGAACCCCGGCATGGGAGCAGTCGGCGGTAGTTATCTGCAGAGATTCTCCCAGAGCAAGTGGATATACATTAGTCTGAAAGATTGCAGACGTGTATTGAACCTTGGGAAGGGATGGAATTTTTTCTGCGTTGCCCCTCCAGCCGATTACGAACATATGTCGACAAATCTAGTTGACCTTGGAAGGTAGCCGTTGGATCGAGCAGCATTTGACTGGCTGAAGGCGATCAGGCCATCGCACTTAGTATATAGATTTGAAGATGAGTGTTTCTTGGAACCATATCTGCCAAGCCGCTTTGCTCGTCAATTTGGTTACGACCAGTTCCACGTAGGTAATGCTATAACTTGCCTACAAGGAAAGGGGTATCTGATTGATGTTGCCAGAGCATGAGCCTATTACAACGCTCGAGACACAAGGACAGTGTTCTCGATGCCGACCAAGAATGATCATGGCCCCCGAATGTTATAAACATATTTACTTTTTTACACAGCTACAAATACATTCGCCGAGAACTTCAATCTTGTGGATAGCTTCACAACGGCGACGCGTTTGAAGAAAGGAGCAACTGCTATGCTAGCTCCAGGAAATGATGAGCAACATGAGCCAGTGGATGATCCCTTGGAAGCCTCAAGGGAAGCTAACTTCCCTGAGGAGGTTAATGAACCACTGTGGGTTTCTTTGAAAGTGGTCAAATCTCCAACCAAGGAGAGAAAAGGAAGGATTAATGAACCTTCTTCTCCGGTTGCAAAGAAGAAACTTATCTTTGACCAATCCGAGAAGGTCACTACCAGGTCGCAGTCTCGGCAACTGGCCGAGTCGACCCGAGAAGAAGCGACCACACCGACCTCTCTTCCAAAGCAGGTCGATGTATTAGATGTGGAGAGTCCCGAAAGACCTCTTCATCGAAAGAAACTGGCCTCTAGAAGGAGAAAGAGGGTGATTACCCCTCCGAGGCAAATCTTGTCTTCGGTGGTGGCCAGTGTTGTAGCTGGGTTAACCATGTCATCCCCTATACCTGCCTCCGAGCCTAGGCAGGAGACTCCTTCCCTAGAGCCAAGGGATGAGGTTGAACAAAGGGATGAAGCTGAGCTATGGGCTGAAGCTGAGCTGAGAGATAAAACTGGGCAGAGGGATGATGAAATTTTGCGATCTCCTTCTCTTGCAGTGAGAACTACCCAGATTTCTGCTACGCCAGGAGGGCTCCGTGAAGAAAAAGATCGCCTAATGATTGAAGCTCTAAACGATTGCGACTTCGGTCTGCAGGACGATGTCGACCAAGCTGCTGTCGCAACTGCCAGCGAGGAAGATCCAGAGGATAGCATAAGCGATGAAGATACATCAACAGAAGAAGTTGATGATACATTAAATCCCGAAGAAGGCACTGATATCCACATGTTTCCCGAAGCTGTAGACGACACACTGAATCCTGAAGCGGATGTGGAAGTGTACGTGTCTCCGAAAAGGAATACAGATGTAGAAGTAGCACTTATTGAAACTACTTCTGCTGCTCCAAAAGGTATTAAACAATTTTATCTACCTTCTTTTCATAGATTCAAAATGGCTGACTTTACATTTTTTATCTATGCAGAACTTGAATCTTCCCCGGTTCCTCCCGTGTGCACAGACATAGTGCCAGTAACGGCTATCGCTAGCGGTAGCCGATATTTTTTTGGGTGGTTCTGAGGCCAGAAGTAGCCAGACAGTAATGTATGAGGCTACCTCTGCTAGACTGGAATCTGTACCAACAGACGAAAGGCTTGTTGCTGGGGCAAGTCATGGTAAGATTGCCTTTGATCTTTTGATCCTTTTCAATTAGTTGCTAATGACAACAACAATCAATGATAAGGTTCAATTGATTTTGCAGAAGTGCATCTGGGAGGAGCAATTAGCTCTACGATGGCTCCTCTAGCTAAAGAGGCGACTACTCAAAGAGAAAAAATCGGACGTCTGTCTTCACAGACACCTGCTGCTGCTTCTACATCTATGGGAGTAGCTGCTACCCCGGGTGCTCTGGCTACCAACCATTTTATCATCAGCTCTTTCAGCAATCTCTTCTTTAAGTCTTTGAAACCCTTAGTAGATAGGGTGATAGAAAAAGAAGAGGCTGGTTTCTCCACCGTCAGAGATCCAACCTCCTACTTGATCAATGCCATCCGTCATCAAGGCGACGAAGCTCAGGCTGTCTTTCTCGAACATGTACTAGATGAGCTAGAGACATCGATCAAAATTTACAAAGAGCTTAATAAGGGAGAGATGGAGTCCTTGGTGCAAGCTGAATTTGAAAAGATGTCTCAAGAGGCTGCGGTTGAGAAAGTTAATTTCCAAATTCTCTTGGATGCTTTCACTAACAAGTCTGCTGAGTATAATGCCCAAGTGGAAACAGTGGCATCTGTTGCTGACGAGAAGGAGAGAAAGGTTGCGGAGCTGCAATCAGAATCTGCCCGTCTTAAAGAAGAGCTGAGACTTGTCCAGCTTGCTCTGGAGGACGAGGCCGCTCAACACCAGACTGCAGTTCAACAGCTGAATGCTCTGACTCTGGAAAGGGATGAGTACGTCGCAACTCATCAAGAAGAAATCTCTCACAGAATAGTGACTATGCCATCTTTTGACGACAAGTCTGGGATGGAGGAAGCTAGGAAGCGGGTGATGGAATCTCGTGAGGAGCGGCTGCAATCTTTATAGCAGCAGATGACCAACTTAATGACTCCCCCAGCAGAATAAGAAAGATTTTTGTATCTTCAATCTTTTTGTGATATGTCATGTTATAATGTCTTTCAATTTTTGATCAATAAAAGATATTTTCTTAGTGGCTCTATTATTTGTTGCATAACTTATTAAGATATAAATAATAGCGATAGAAAATATATTCAGAGGTGCAAGACATGATATATTTCTTGATTTTAGAAAATAATTATATTCAATTATATCTACTCAGAGGTAATATGGACATGGCAGATATAATTTATTGAATATTATTATTTTAATAGACAACTTAATCAAAGATGACAAGTTGCTGATATGAACAAAATAGATGATTCGTCAAAATGTGAACAAAATAAATGAACGAAATGAATCGTCGGGATGAACGGATGGACCGTCAAATGAATTAAATGAACGGATGAACCGTCAAATGAATGTGATGAACGGGTGAACCGTCAAATGAATGTGATGAACGGGTAAACCGTCAGATAAATGTAATGAACGGACGAACCGTCAGATGATGAATGGGCGAACCGTCAGATGAATGAATATAATGAACGGACGAACCGTCAGATGGATATGATGAACGGACGAACCGTTAGATGGATGTGTGAACGGATAAACCGTCAGATAAATATAATGAATGGACGAACTGTCAGATGATGAACGGGCAAACCGTCAGATGAATAAATATAATAAACGGACAAACCGTCAGATGGATATGATGAACGGACGAACCGTCAGATGGACGGGCGAACCGTCGAACGAATTAAACGAAGCTTCATTATCGTATGAATCTCTGTCTATAAATAGAACAGAAGATCAGAAGGGATGGTCACTTTCACTTTTCAACATAAAGATGTCGTCTGGAGATGCATCCAAGAAGACTGAGATCGCCTCGAAGGTGGAAGCGGGTACTGAGGAACATCCAGTCGAACCGGCTCCACCAAAGCAGATAGCAGCGGGCGAAGGTTCGTCTTTCCCCAAACCGCCAAAGGACATCTTGGACTTCCTTCTTGAACCAGGGAAGACTGAAGAAGAAGAAGCCATGAGGATGGTTGCTTGCAAGTTCCTGGTGGGTTCCAGCAAGAATGTTCTCGACTCTTTTGCTGATCATGTTTTTGAAAAGGACGGTTGTAGCCCGCGTCCTAATTTTGAGAAGGATGATAGTGACCTTCCTTGATATTATGTACTATCATTCAAGATGAAATAAAATTGAATTTTATTTATGAACTTGTCTGATGATTACAAGCGATGTCTGTTACATTTATACATAATACTTTTTGAGGAACTTGCCATTGATAGGCATCATTGCAACTCGACCGTCTAGCTCTGTGAGTTGATAGGCTCCATTTGAGAAGACTTTGCTCACGATATTGTAGAAGCATAAAAAAGAAAGGAAAAATGATCCATGCGGCCAAGGGGCCACATGCGGCTCAAGAGTCCCATGCGGCTCAAACACAGAGTGGACTCCATGCGGCCAGCAGAGGGAAGCCACGTGTCTTTTTAGAACGGCTGTGCCCAGCGTCATTCAAACGCAATTAATGCTCTGACGGCTGACAATTAATGCTCTGACGGCTGACAGCTGACAGCTGACAGCCCTGACGTAAAGTAGTCATAATGGCTGACACAAAAAGTACTAGGGAACTGGAGAAAATCTTCATAGCTTCGAGGCAAGGTTATGCGGCCAGACTAGACGAGTTCATGCGGCCAGTGCAGAGAAACCTATGCGGTTCAATCATGAAGGCCCCTCATGCGGCTCGGCCATAAAAGAAATCCATGCGGCCCGGCCATGAAGACTCTCATACATCACAACCATGAAGACCCCCATGCGGCTCGGTCATGACAACCTTCATGCAGTTCGAGTATAGAGACTATTCATGCGGCTCGGTCATAAAATCTTTCATGCGGCTCGATCATGACGACCTTCATGCGGCCCAAATATGAACGCTCCTCATGCGGCTCAACAATGATGACAGGACACGTGTCCTAAAGATAATCAAATTTTGGGTCAGATCCCAATGATTTGGGACACGTGGCAAGAGAAGGAATTAAATTGATTCATTTAGATTTGTGGATATCAGCAAATCATCATGATGGAGATTTATTGCAATCAATATTAATGACTGACATGATTTGGCATAATCCTCATTAATGGCCCAGATCCTTCATGCTCAAGATTAATGGTCCAGATTGATCATTTACCAGGCCGCCGCCACTTTGAGAATGGGCAATCATTGCAAACCCTAATGATGCCCCCCACTATTATAAATAGCAGGGTGCCATTCCCTTACAAAAAGGAGGGACATAGAGAGACACACGCACATACAGAGAGAGGCTCCCGCAATAATCAGAGAAAAAAATCCACAGAGATCAATCCAGAGAGAGAGAAGCCAGAAGAGCAATACGAGGAGAGCAAGAAGAGCATTTCTTCGTCAACGCCAAGCATCTCGTCACAGGAGCCAAGGCTACGTCCGATCGTCCAAGGAGTAAGGCAGAGCTGTCGTCGCTTTCCCGAGCCTCTATTGTCACCCCCCAGAATCAAAAATAAATAATTGTACTTAGATTGCTGTACCTAGGTTTTTGTCCCTAGGCTTTCTTTGTATAAGTGAGTTTGTAACGTGAAGTAAAAGTCCAGTCCTCCCATAAAACTGTTCTGCTCTTTTATATTTCATGGCAAACACGATGGCGACTCTGCTGGGGACAAACTTCTCCACGGCTGAGGAGTTGGTGACGCAATCGGATGCAGCCAAGCTTGGCTCCACGCAACAGAAGATGGTCGCCCGGTTCGACCAACAGGCGTTCGAAGAAATGCTCTCCGACAAGAGCGTTGGCCCCGTCCAGAAGCGAGCCCGCACAAAGAAGGCCCGCAAGGAGTGGAGGCCCCGATCATTCGTTCCTACTGAAGCTCTTGCAGAGATACCCTCTGTCGCTCAAAACGGCGGAGAAGACTCCCCTGTGGCCCCACTTCAGATCATAGACGACTCTGCTGTCCCCAAGTCCGACAGAAGAAAACATTATGATGCTGGACTTGCAGGGGCAAAGAGGAACTCTATGCGATCCGAGCCGCATAAGGGTTCTAGCCGCATGGAGAAAGCCTATGCGGTTACATCCGCCAGCCGCAGGAAGAAAACTCACGCGGCCACATCTGCCAGCCGCATAGCTTATGCGGCTACAGTTGCCAACCGTATGGATGAAACTTATGCGGCTACTGAAGTCAATCGTTTACAGAAAACCCATGCGGCCACAATTGCCAACCGCATGCGGCCAGCCTGCACGGTCGTGACTCCTAGTCGTACAAGAACAACTCATCCGTCAGCTAAAGACAGCCGCATGCAGACAACCTGCACGGCTTCCAATCCTAGCCGTATAGCGTCTGTTCCACGCTTCTCTCGATCGGTCTTCGACCGTCTCTTATGCGGTCCTGACCCTGATGGTTCTCTGGATGATAAGCCAGACTCTGTGGTATCCAACTTGGACTCTTCCTATTACGCACCCGTAAGTGCTAAAAGGAAGAAGTCTAGGGCAGCGCGGGCTCACCAAGCCCAGTCAGCTGCCCCAACCTCTGACTATCGGAGCCTCCTGCTGATTGTCATGCGGGCCTCTAATGGAAAGTTGTATAAGGCTACTCGTACCATGCCCACTGCGGCCAATGGGTGAGATAGTCATCAAGCATCTCCCAGTAACAAGCGAAGGCAAGTATACGAGCTACCTTCGAATTAGGGAGCAGGCGGGAGGCCTACACACTCGCATGCCCGGAATTCCTGAGCCAGCAAAGCAAGTGACTTGCGTGAGGCCATCCTCCACAAACGCAAGGAAAGAAAAGATGCATCGGGGTGCAAAGAGTCCTCCCACGGATGTCATTGCACCCAAGTCATCGTCAACTGCTGCTGCAATAGCACGATGATGCAAGAAGACCGGCAGTCTGTCTTTCAAAGACTGCAATAGCCATCATCAGAAGACGAGGCACTACCCGTCGCCTCTTGCAACTCTGCTCGGAAAGTCCTCGCTGATGGAAGGGGGAAGAAGACGAATGTTCCCAGCCCGAAGATCTCAACCACTGCGACTAAAAGACTGTCATCTAAGCGGGTGCCCACCACCGGAGTTTTCCAAGGTACTCGTTCTATGACGAAATCTACTACAGTGGGAGATTCGTCGTCCATAACGCAGGGGGTTGTTGGGGCTGGGGGTAGCACCCCTTCGAGCCTCCACAGCAACCCAATATTCCAAGAAGACGAGCCGGGGGAGACAGCTCTCCCATCGGATATAGCAAACCTCGACGTTTCCGACGACATCCACAACTCCCAAGACGAGGCAAACTCGGAGATTGGGGGTACTGTTCCTTCCGAGTCTGAATCAGAAGAGAACATACCCATATACCCCGATGACTTCTCACTACAGGGGTACGATTCAGAGGGCACTTCCTCCACTGCGCCGTCTATCTCTCCTCATGTGAAGATGGTATTCATGACAGACAGCAACCAAGGTGGTTCCAGTGATCGCCAGCGCATCGAAAGTCTCGAACCCATATTACTTGCTTTGGTCAAGTCTGTAGACGAGATTAAAGCGGCCCTTCCAACTCTGTAAGGAGGGACACCTGGCCAAACAAGCGTGGGTCCCACGGTCAATGCGGACTCAAATTCGGCGGTACCAAACCCGGGCAACAATCCCCCAGAAACAACGGCCCCTACCGCCGTGGACGAAGCGCGCGAAGCGAGAAGAGAGGTTCATTAGCTCCGAGCCATGTTCCACGCTAGAGAAAACTCTCAAGACTTCAGAATACGACAACCATACCCTGCTGCATGGAGGGATGTTCCATTCCCACCAAGATATAAGCCGTTCAATATCAATCCTTATGATGGCAAGACCTCAGCAAGTCGGTACATCATTTACTTCGAGATCACCACCGACCATCTGCCCCATGACGATGCCATACTCACACGATTATTCATCGGGGTATTGGAAGGAGTCGCCTTCGACTGGTATCGCAACCTGCCGGACAACTGCATCCACTCCTTCGCCGGCTTCAAGCGCATGTTCTTGGAGAGATTCTACGAAGTAGGGCAGGACATCACCATGTCCACCCTCATGGACGTCGTCCAAGGAGAAAAAGAGCTGACAAGGAACTACATCGAGCGGTTCTGCCAAACAGCTATGAAGTTGCCCTCTGGAAATCCAGATTCCTCCTTGATTGAAATTTGCCAAAAGAAACTCCTCCCAACAATCAGTCTCTGGATGGGCAAAAGTTAATTCAAGGACTGGAAGACGTTCATCATCAGTGCCACAAGCGCCGAAGAACGATTGAAGAAGGCTCGCCAGCTGGGATTGCACATCTCAGACGGAGAGAACAAGGGCAAGCGTCCTAACACCAATAATGACAATGGGGGTAGTCCCTCCAACAATCGGGACGGTAGGGGCAAGCAGGCTATGGTGGCCGATACGGCACAGAAACCTGAGCCAAAGCCGACGGATCCTCTGCATAGCCCCAATGTGCATCCGATCCACCGTTATGCCTTTCGGTCTACGGAATGCTGGCGCTACTTACCAGAGAGCTATGAGCGTCATCTTTAGAGACCACTTGCGCAAGACAGTGGAATGCTACGTCGACGACATCGCCATCAAAACTCGTTCGAAGGAAGATCATCTGCAAGATCTCAGGACAGTGTTCGACCTAATGCGAGCACACAACTTAAAGATGAACCCTACGAAATCATTCTTGGGTGTCTCCAGCAGGAAATTCCTGGGTTTCGTCATCACTTCTCAGGGCATTCACATCGACCCCGAGAAAACAAAGGCAATCATGGAAATGGGTCCCCCGAGAAATCTCTGCGAACTCCGAGGCCTCCAAGGCAGGCTAGCTTACATCAGGAGATTCATCTCTAATCTCTCCGGACGATGTCAACTATTCACCCATCTCATGAAGAAGGGAGTCTCTTTCGTATGGGATGAGGAATGCCAGTGCGCTTTCGACAGCATCAAAGAATATTTGTCCAATCCTCCAGTCCTGGTAGCTCCTGTTGCTGGAAAGCCATTCCTGCTCTATGTCCGAGCGATGGAACATTCTCTTGGTGCTCCGTTGGCACAGAACAATGATACGGGCCATGAACAAGCTATATACTACCTCAGTCGGAAGATGATTGGGCCAGAATACCGATACACGGCCGTAGAAAAGGAATGCCTTGCTCTCGTGTTCGCAATCCAGAAGATGCGACACTACGTCACGGGACAAACCATCCACGTGATATCGCGGATCAACCCCCTCAGGGTCCTCATGACCAAACCTGGGGCACTCAGCTCTCGCCTTGCTACCTGGGCGATATTACTATCACCATACCACATGATCTTCGTCCTGTAAAAGGCTGTTAAAGGCCAGGCTCTGGCAGACTTTCTAGCAGCCCATCCAGGCTCGGAGACGACTAGGATATATGAAGAAATACCGGACGAGGTCACCAGTTCAAATGCAGTCTCCCATGATGCCATCTGGCGAATGTTCTTCGACGACGCTTCAAGAACTGGACCCAAAGGCAACATCGTCTCTGGAGTTGGAGTGGTGCTGATTTCTCCTTCCGGCTTAGTGATCAACCGGGCCTACTCACTCACAGAGCCCTGTTCAAATAATGTGGTCGAGTACAATGCCTTGGTCATTGGCCTCCGACTTCCAAAGGAACTGGGGGTAGAGTATCTTGAAGCATACGGCGACTCACAGTTAATCGTCAATCAGATTCGGGGGTCGTACGAGGTCCGCCACGAAGACATGATCCTGTATCACCGAATAGCAATCGACATCATCTCGTCTCTGGGAGGATTCTTCATAGAACATGTTCCCAGACTCCAGAACATCGAGACCGATGCCCTAGCTGGTTTGGCCGCTTCCCTAGCTGTGCCAAATTACGCTCGTCATCAGGTCGACATAATAGGCCGTGAACTGGTCTGTCCTAAGGATAACGTTCGATGCATGGAAAGCTACTCCGCCCTTACGGCCGACGAAGCACCAGACTGGAGACAGCCGTTCATCGACTTCGTAGTATACGACATCCTGCCCGAGAATCCGAAGGAAGCTACTTCTATCAGAAGACGTTCTCTCAGATTTTTCTATGATACGGAGACAAAAATGCTGTATCGCCGATCCTATGATGGGTTACTGCTTCGGTGTCTATCAAATACAGAAGCCAAGGAAGCCGTACGCGAAGCCCATGATGGTGTCTGCGGAGCCCATCAACCTGGCCCGAAACTGCAGCACCGTCTTCGCCGAATGGGCTATTACTGGCCCTCGATGGTTGCAGACGCAATAGATTATGCACGAAAGTGCAAAGCCTTCCAAATCCACGCCGACTTCATCCACCAGCCATCTGAATTCCTCCATCCGACTGTGGCCTCCTGGCCATTCGAAGCATGGGGTATGGACATCGTCGGTCCAATTATCCCGCCTTCGTCCAGAGGACACCGATTCATACACGCAATCACCGATTACTTCTCCAAATGGGCGGAATCCATCCCATTGGCAGAGGTAAAAACTTCAAACGTGATCAGCTTCCTCAAGCATCATATCATCTACCGCTTTGGACTGCCCCGAAGGATCATTCACGACAATGGGCCACAGTTCGCAAGCCACGCATTTTATCGGTTCTGCGACAAGCACCGAATTCAGAACATTGCTTCGACACCCTACAACCCAGTAGCCAACGGGTTAGCAGAAGCATTCAATAAAACTATAATCAAGCTACTCAAGAAATTCGTGTCCTCTAACAAGCGCGACTGGAACGAGAAGCTCGACGAATGCTTATGGGCGTATCGCACCACAGTTCGAACAGCCACCGGAAATACACCATTTTCCCTGGTGTATGGGAGCGAGGTAGTCCTTCCATTAGAGACTCAGATCCCCTCACTCCGTGTCGCCCTCACACATCAGTTGACGGCAGACGAAAACCACCATCGTCGACTACAGGAATTGGAGGCCCTAGACGAGAAATGCCTGTTAGCTCAACAGCGAATCGAACTATATCAAGCCAGAATCTCCGAAGCTTTCAACAAGAAGGTCAAGGTCAGAACATTCCAAGTAGGCGATCTCGTTCTGGCAGTTCGGAGGCCGATGGTTATGACGCATAAAATTGCCGGTAAATTCCAACCAAAATGGGAAGGCCCGTTCATCATCGAAGCTGTATTCTCCAACGGCACCTACCGCCTCGCAAAGCAAAATGAAGACTTGCTCATCTTGCCCATCAACGGCAAGTTCCTGAAGAAGTATTATGTCTGAAACAAAATTCTCGAGACATCTCAGAGTGTAGAGTTATGTACCTTCCCGTACCTCTGAACTTACATTCTGGTTCCATACATAGAGTCATGTACCCGCTGGTACCACTGAACTCACCCTCATAGTTCTCCGAATTTTCGAGTCACGTACCCCCTGGTACCGCTGAACTCATTTTTTTCAACATTCCAGATTATCGAGTCATGTGCCCGCTGGTGCCACTGAACTCACACTTTCACAATATCGAGTCATGTACCCGCTGGTGCCTCTGAACTCATATTCCAGTCACTCTTTCAGATAGTAAGTCATGTATGATCATACCTCTGAACTTTCTTTCTGGAAGAGATCCCCCCTCATGATCCACTACCCGCACTTCCAGTGCACAAAAAAGGGTAAGCGATTCATAAATTTCTGAAACGGCCATGTCCTCATTACCTCTGAGTCGTTTCACTTCCGCCAAAAACAAATCACCCCCTACATAGAACTTCCATGTCCTCATTACCTCTGAGTCGTTTTATGTACCCCCCTCTTCATTGAGCCCACTCCTACCATGTCCTCATTACCTCTGAGTGGGAAGACTCCGTAGAAGAAACCTTCATACTTGCCATGTCCTCATTACCTCTGAGTAAGTATGTCGGTTCCCTTTCAACCTATTATCTGTACCCACAACCGGAGTACGACAAGGATAATAGGTCCACAAATGTCCTCTGTTGACCACAAATGTCCTCTGTTGACCACAAACGTCCTCTGTTGACCACAAATGTCCTCTGTTGACCATAAATGTCCTCTGTTGACCACAAATGTCCTCTGTTGACCACAAATATCCTCCGAGAAGTTACTCCTGCCATGTCCTCATTACCTCTGAGCAGGAAGATTCCACGATAAAATCCTCATGCTTGCCATGTCCTCATAACCTCTGAGCAAATATGTTGGTTTCCTTTTATCCTATTATCCGTATCCCAAACAAGGGTACGCCAAGGATAATAGGCCCACAAATATCCTCTGTTATGTTTCTTAGCATAAACCCACCATCTCATCATGCCCCGGGAGCCCAGCTGCTCTACAGCATTCTTTTTCCCAATACCGAGAGCACCCATGACCACTTTACCATGGCTGTTTCGGATATCCTGACCAAACTTGTTATCCGTACCTAAAACCAAGGTACGCCCAGGATAACAGGTCCATAAATAATCCCCCGCAGGATTTACTGGCAGATTCACTGAGAAGAGACGAAAGAAATAAGATTAGAAGATAGTCAAAAACAAAAAAGCATTTGAAAGATCACTTGAGTCTATGCGGCTCGGGTCGTCATAGCCTTATGCGGCTCCGAGTCAGACGAGTCCATACAAATCAAGTTCAGATGAGCTTATGAAGCTTCTGCGGTTTGGGTTCGGAAGGGCCTATGCGGTTCAAGGTTCACATGGACTCAACAGACAAACCTAGGCGCTGATGCGGCTCAGATTCAGGTGAGACTATGCGGTTCAAAGTCCACGAAGACTCATACGGCCCTGAACAGACAGACTCATGCGGCTACAAGCAGATGAGATTATGCGGTTCAAAAGTGAACTACGCTCATACGGCTCAAACCGAAAATATATATGCGGTTCAGATCGAGTATGACAAGCCCATGCGGCCTCCTAGGCGAAGTGCTTATGCGGTCATATCGACGAACCTTGCACATGCGGCTTGTGCATAAATTATGCAGCAGAGCTATGGCAGTTAGGGTTCTAGAGCAACGCCCTTACCAGCGATAGGTGGATGAACGTCAGGATGAACAGAGTGAACAGCGGCCGGCAGAGGAGTGGCCACGTTCGTCGCCACAGTCACCGCAGAAGCGACCGCCTTGCCCTTCGTAGCCTTCGACGCAGCAGCCTTCTTAGGAGCCATAGGTGCTTGGAAGAGAAAGGAGTTAGAAAGATCGAAGAGAGCAAAGGAGATTCCCTAGAACGAAAGTGTTCCTATTTATAGACAAAGAAGAAACGCCTCGATCTGCGTGCAATATGATGACCGACTCTTCGGTCATCGGGGCAAAATGGCTGAATAATAGCCTGACTCTTGGGATCCTGGCCCAAGAAAGCGGCTCTTAAAATCTGCAGCAAATCAAGAGCATTAAATGCAGAAGATTCACAGAAGATTTGCACACATGGCAGGAAGACGTGGCAAGAAGCTCATGCGGCCAAAACAGCCCATGCGGCTCAAAGAGTTATGCGGTTGAGGTAATCATGCGGCTGGTCAAATCTATGCGGCTAGGACAGAATACATCCATGCGGCTCTGTCATAATCATGCTTCTTATTCAAAGTATTTCAATTTTGCAAATTGAAAACTTTGAAGGAGGTCTTGTAGAAGCATAAAAAAGAAGGAAAAAATAATCCATGCGGCCAAGGGGCCATATGCGGCTCAAGAGTCCCATGCGGCTCAAACACAGAGTGGACTCCATGCGGCCAGCAGAGGAAAGCCATGCGTCTTTTTAGAACGGCTGTACCCAGCGTCATTCAAACGCAATTAATGCTCTGATGGCTGACAATTAATGCTCTGACGGCTGACAGCTGACAGTCCTGACGTAAAGTAGTCATAATGGCTGACACAAAAAGCACTAGGGAACTGGAGAAAATCTTTACAGCTTCGAGGCAAGTTTATGCGGCCAGACTAGACGAGTTCATGCAGCCAGTACAGAGAAACCTATGCGGTTCAATCATGAAGGCCCCCCATGCGACTCGACCATGAAAGAAATCCATGCGGCCCGGCCATGAAGACTCTCATACAGCACAACCATGAAGACCCCCATGCGGCTCGGTCATGAACATATTCATGTAGCTCGGTCATGACAACCTTCATGCGGTTCGAGTATAGAGACTATTTATGTGGTTCGGTCATGAAATCTTTCATGCGGCTCGGTCATGACGACCTTCATGCGACCCAAATATGAACGCTCCTCATGCGGCTCAACAATGATGACAGGACACGTGTCCTAAAGATAATCAAATTTTGGGTCAGATCCCAATGATTTGGGACACGTGGCAAGAAAAAGAATTAAATTGATTCATTTAGATTTACGGATATCAGCAAATCATCATGATGGGGATTTATTGCAATCAATAATAATGACTGACATGATTTGGCATAATCCTCATTAATGGCCCAGATCCTTCACGCTCAAGATTAATGGTCCAGATTGATCATTTACCAGGCCGTCGCCACTTTAAGAATGGGTAATCATTGCAAACCCTAATGATGCCCCCCACTATTATAAATAGCAGGGTGCCATTCCCTTGTAAAAAGGAGGGACATAAAGAGACATACGCACATACAGAGAGAGGCTCCCCCAATAATCAGAGAGAAAAATCCACAGAGATCAATCCAGAGAGAGAGAAGCCAGAAGAGCAATACGAGGAGAGCAAGAAGAGCATTTCTTCGTCAACGCCAAGCATCTCGTCACGGGAGCCAAGGCTACGTCCGATCGTCCAAGGAGTAAGGCAGAGCTGCCGTCGCTTTCCCGAGCCTCTATCGTCACCCCCCAGAATCAAAAATAAACAATTGTACTTAGATTGCTGTACCTAGGTTTTCGTCCCTAGGCTTTCTTTGTACAAGCGAGTTTGTAACGTGAAGTAAAAGTCCAGTCCTTCCATAAAACTGTTCTGCTCTTTTATATTTCATGGCAAACAAATATATGGCCCTTCCTACTTTGCATCGAACTTGCCCTTGCTCGAATGAGTCATAGTCATAGGACGCCTGACTGTTAGAACAAGCTCTCCTTTCTGAAAGGCTCTGACCTTAACTTTGCGGTTGAAAGTCTTTGAGATGCGGGCTTGGTATAACTCAATATGCTGTTGAGCCAATAGCCGCTTTTCATCGAGCACCTCCAATTCTTGAAGTCGAAGAAGACCGTTGTTCTCTGTCGTGAGTTCGTTGGCGATAGCAATCCTCAAAGACAGAATTTAAAGTTCCAGGGGTAGAACTGCTTCACAGACGTACACCAAAAAAAAGGGTGTACACACTACAAAAAAAATGCACATTGATAGCATAACGTAATAGCACGTTTTGCTGAACTGCTATAAAAAATAAGGTTGATATTTTGGTTACTTTATAATAGCATCTGATAAACGCTAAAATAGAGTTTCATTAAGCGGGAACCTAAAAACACTTATACCGCCAAACACTTGAACAAAAAAACACTTGTGAGTTTCACGTGACATAAATTTGTTAAGAATGTGTTATGGGGGGAAACTCTTTCATTTCCCTCATTTATTTCATCCAAGCAAACCGAAGAAAACCCGAGCTCTCCTCCGACTCCGATCGACTGAAGCCTCGCTCTCCTTCGATGACATCTCTCTCTCTCCTCCGAGCTGGTGAAGGTAAATCTCTCTCTCTCTCTCTCCTCCTCCTCCTCTATCTCCTCCTCCTCTCTTCTCACAATCTAATTTTAGGGCAAATCTAATTTTAGTGCAAATTTTAGGGATGAAATTTTAGGGAAATTTTAGGGAAAATGTTCACTCTTCCAATATTGTGTGGAATCTCAGTTCCGGCTACGGATCCCTTTCTTCCCCTCTAGGAGAGAGAATCCACAAGTGTGTTTCTGAGTTCATTAAGTAAACTTTCCATGAAAAATGATCCGTCTCCCCTGAAAGTCATATGGACCACAGAAAATTTGTAGATTAGGAAGAGAGATATATGTGAGACCTGTATGTTTGGAGATATATATATATATATCTTCCATGGCATGCGCAGGCAGCGCAGTGCTATCTGTCACTAGAAGTTAGGGCTTTAACAAAAAAATTAGGGTTTCTTCAATTTTTTTCCTGAAGATTTGCTGCATCCGGTCTATAGCTACAGTGGTTTGAAGGAAAGTTGTGTTCTTTTTTGATGCTTGACAGAGTGCTGGAAGCTAATAGAGAAGAGTATGCTTGACACAGAATTCTTCACAGAGTATGGTGAAGCAAGCCAATATCAAATACAGGAAGTAGTTGGGAAGGGAAGTTATGGGGTAGTGGGGGCTGCAGTTGACACCCACACTGGAGACAAGGTGGCAATCAAGAAGATCAATGATGTCTTCGAGCATGTTTCGGATGCCACCCGCATTCTACGAGAGATCAAGCTTCTCAGGTTGCTCCGGCATCCTGATATTGTAGAAATCAAGCACATAATGCTTCCTCCATCTCGCAGGGAATTCAAGGATATTTATGTTGTTTTTGAGCTGATGGAATCAGATCTTCACCAAGTAATAAAGGCCAATGATGATCTCACTCCAGAACATTATCAGTTTATCTTATATCAACTTCTTCGAGCTTTGAAATATATCCATACAGCAAATGTATTTCATCGGGATTTGAAACCCAAGAATATACTTGCCAATGCAGACTGCAAGCTAAAAATTTGTGATTTTGGGCTTGCTCGGGTATCATTCAACGATGCCCCATCAGCTATATTTTGGACTGATTACGTGGCAACTAGGTGGTATCGTGCTCCTGAACTATGCGGCTCATTTTTCTCCAAATACACCCCCGCAATTGAAACTTATGCAATGCTTTTGCATCAAAAAGGGGGTAGCTGTATACAATACTATTATCAGATATGTGCTTTCAATTGTAAGCAGCAAGTAAAGCACTTTTTTGTATCTATGGTTAAATTATCAATTTTCTCAACTGATTGTTCTTATTTATGTTGCTAGTGAAAGTATTAAGATATACAATGCAATTAATGGAGGTACTCTCAATATGGTTGACAAGGTAAGGTGTCATATACATTTTTCCATGCATTCCATGTCTTAAAATATACATTATAATGGTTCTTCTTTGATAGCTTTTTGAGATTCATTTGAGATTTGCAGCCAGAGTTCTGTTGTTAGATATACTTAACTTGTTTTAACATAGTAGATACTCATTTGATATTTGCTTAATTGAGTATTTTCTTGCATTCTATTACAAGGTTACTGGTTCTATGCATGAGTTTTCAATCAAGTACCGTTGTACATGTGTAAATCTTTATGGACATGTCATCAGCTAAGTCAATCTTATACTGTTAGTAATTCTGCTTGAAATGTTACGAAGGAGAAGCATCTTAGCTTCATATATTGACTGGGAGATTAGTTATACCGGAAGTATACAAGTTATGAAGAGAAAATTTCATCTGTTGATGTTCATGAACTCTTTGGTTCCCATCCAAAGATGATAATGGAGAGGGAAGGTAATGCATTATATGTCGTTCGAAGGGGAATATGGTTGCCATCTACAAAAGTTTAAGTGATTGTCAATATTATTGAGCTTTCATTTTGTTTTCTGTTTCCTATTCAGCACATGACATAAGCCTCTTTGGTTTATTCTTTGTATATGATTCTAGGTTCATGAACTTAAAAGACGAAAACTTTTGTCTTTATAATATTTGTGTTTTCATATCTAGAACAAATTATGTTGGCATTTTGGAAATAGGGGACCAAAATTCTGGTTCTAGTTTAGGATTTGCATCCTAGGATTTCTATGTTATTTCAGTCAGTCTTTGACATTTAGTCAAAGATTCAATTTTCTTTGTGGATATTGTTATTTAGTCTCTTTCTCCGTAAAGAGTCTTCATCTTCTTGACTTATTATACTCTTTCCACATTTTCCATATCTGAAGCATGAAAAACAACATGGCAAGTGCAAGAGTAGAAAATGTTTCAGCTTCCGTAGTTAACCTGGCAATTTAAGCCTTTTGCATGTATAAATGACAGTTGTTAAATAATATTTGTTGTGAGGCTCATTTTTGTCAAAGATCTATGTTTTACTAAAATTACATCGATCCCCTGGTGAAGACTTTACTGGGAAGTAAAGTTCTGAGAACCCAAGTTCTGGTATGAAGTTTTCATTCCTATTTATTTCACAATGTGATGGTGGCACATGCATTGCTGCACTGTGCAACTTATGTGTCATACGGTTGTTAAGTGCTTTGTGGTGCACTTGTCATTTATATTCAAACAAGTCAATCTTTGCTTGAGTACACACCCCTAGTACTTCTACTCTTTCACATCTTTCCCTTACCTGTACCCAAGTTCTGGTATGAAGTCTAACACCTGTATCCATTTACCCATTCGATAAATGGATAAGTTAACTATCTATACTTTTCTTATCTAACATCGGCCATTTTATTTGTTATTTGGCAGGAGATGTGGGAGTCAATTTTAGGTGATAGTGTTGGAGTGACACTTGAGATTTCCATTAGGTATTTTCTAAGCTATTCATTATTTTGCTCCATGAATGTTTCGATTCATATTCGATCTGCTACACCTGTTATTCTTTCTTAAAG
Source organism: Iris pallida (assembly GCA_029216955.1). NCBI lineage: Eukaryota > Viridiplantae > Streptophyta > Magnoliopsida > Asparagales > Iridaceae > Iris > Iris pallida. The sequence goes on from JANAVB010005200.1 coordinate 141,274, forward strand.
CTGTGTGTGTAATGTAGATATTAGTTTTCTTCTTCCTATTTCAGGCTTAATGTGATACCTGGAGATATAGAAGAAATCATCACTACAATAGAGATTGATGTTGAAATTTATAAAGAAATTGTTCAGGTAAGCAATATTTTGTTTCATTACTACGCCTTAGTAAACTTTGTGAAGGTGGAAACTAAATATTAATATGCAATAGATTTATTGACACAAATTAAATTGGAACTTCTGCTGATGGCGATGAAGTTACTTCATTGAATGGACAGAGAGTTGTTCTACGATAGAAGCAGACTCAAGCTGTCCTATCGGCACTTGTAGGATTCAAGCAGAATTCATAGATTTATAAACACTCTGGATTTAGTGGTTCGATAAAACTTTAAAAATGCGATGTCCTGGTGCATTTGATAGAAATCTTCAAATCACATGATTTTTAATCCATATACATTGTAGAATATGGAGATCATAATAAAATATGTTGATTGCCCATGGGGTGACCTAGAGAGTGTAAGAGAATGAAAATATTTACGAAGAAACTTGAAACATATTGATAATCACACGAAAACACAATGGATTTTTTTCACTTGCCCTTCTTTTTATCTCCAGTTACCTCCTTTTATTTATTTATTCAAGTTTGTCATCAAAGTGAAAGAAGTTCTTAAATAAATATTGTTCTTTATTATATATGAATTACAAGCACGAGCTGGGAGGGAGGCTTGTCTGCTTTTTATATTACCCGAGACAATTTTTCAGAACTAGTATCAACTGCTACTGTACAACAGGTTATAATCCTCCATATGCAAATTTGTCCAAAACATAGATCTGTAATATATGTTTGTCATCAACCATTTCTCAATTCTTCTAGCAATCAATATCTGGCCAATGGCCAATGGCAGAGCTGTAAATTCTCCTGTCCTCATTGATCACACATATCTCTGGATTTTGTGTCTTTATTGTTTTGAGTTGTGTGCATGTGATCTGTTGTACAATCCAAAAGCAAAGTTTGAATCTTTGTTTACTTTTTTTCTTTGCTCGTCATCTTGAATTTAAATATCTTGCATATAATCTTTCCCATGATCTAAATTGGAAGCTTAGGTACCAAACAATGAAATTGGAATCTTCTTAATTCGAATTGGTTTTTCCAATTGAGTTATATGTATATAATCTTTTCTATGATCCGAAAGCAAAGTTTTAATCTTGGGTCTTCTCCATCACAGGATTTTTGTAAGCAAGCAAGTGACTACGAGGTCCCTCCGATGCCGCCACGAGTTCCAAGCTCGGCGAGGGTAAATATATACATACATATATATGGCATAAATTGCTCACATTGTTCTTTTGTGGTTCTTTTTTAGTTTTCTAGTTTTTGAGCGACTTTGTAACAGTCAATTTATAGGGAAAGCGATCGGCGAGAAAGAAGGTTGAGGACAATCAGATGTGTGCATTCGATTTGCTTGCCGCTGTTGCCGGAGAACTGTTATCGGGGAGAGAGAGTAGTTTGCTTCCACATAAGGATGGTGGGACATCTAGCACAAAGGGTGTTATTAAGAAGGAGAATATAGGCCATGAGAAGCAATTTGAAGCTGAAGTCTTTGATCAGGCAAGCTACAATGAGAGGACAAGGTATGACCCGAAGAAATGCTCTCCATCTCCGAGAAATATAGGAAAAGATGCTAGAGAATCGATTCTTAGTTGCAAAATTGGTGAATTTGACAGCCCCAGGGAACTCTGTAAAGAAGGATGCTCTCCTGCACCGAAGGGGCCATGCAAGTCAGAGGTTGGGATAAAGACCCCACTCCAAGCTGAACGGAGAACGATTGCCAATGTGGTTAGTGGAAATGGTTCAGAGGATCTGATGGATGTAGATGCCAAACCCCCGGGTTTTGTCAGCTCTGACAGCAGCGTCGAGGTGCCCATTCCTCGTAATTCTTCCTTTCCCAACTGTGGCAATGGGATTCCTGTAGATGGCGATGATGATGAAAACTCCTCTTGGTGCACTCATCTCCATTCTCCAGATTGTTTGTTGATGTGTGTTTGGTCTGTTCTATGATCTCCATTCACATCTAAGTTAGGCCACAACATATAGGCGATTGCAGGATAAGGAAGCTATTCACATCTAAGTTCTGGAAAGTAGCTCCCAATTTGGATATTTATGATGAAGGTGTTTCGCCAAAATTGGGTGGCATCAAGATGGAAGCAAATGATAAACATGCCAATTTGAATGCAGGTTTGTAATCAGTAGTTGAGCTGATCACTACATTTTACTCTGAAGTTGGTGTAAAAGATTTCCTTCCTCTTGCAGCAAATCGAGCATCGTCCTCCACATCGGGTCAAAAGTCATCGTACGAGCCAGGAGATTATCATGGTATAGTAGAGTATTTTGGATCAATACTACATGTTTGATTATTTCATCTATTATATGAAACTTACACACGACGAGGTTCTAATTCACCAATTATACTTTATGTATGATTTGTAGAGAGACAAATTGAGAAGTTCATCGGATCCTATCCTAGTTTGGGGGAGTGACAATGCTCGACTATTTGGAGAAACTTAGAAACTATCCCAAGATAAGCCTCTTTTACCTGCAACTTAGTCATATCCAGATTTATTCTACAGTGCAGTTTTAGTTTTGTATATGAAAATCAAAAGTTGTTTCCTTTTATTTCCCTGTCACTGTGGATCAGGAGAGCTATATATACATCGTCTAAGCAACGAGCAATTTGTTCGACAATACATGGTTTAAGGTTTGAGATTAGTGTATGCTAGAGGAGGTATCTAAACTTCATGAATTCATGATTATTCAGTGGTATATGTATTATAAACAGTTGAGGCTTTTTTCAGCAAGTTCTACATCTCATATAGAGACATCTCGAGCAACAGGTACAAAATCTGCAGCAACTTTTCCAAAATCTCCTGCTGAGAAGGCTCCGACAACAGGTCCAAAATCTCCTGTAAGGAAATCTCAACTAGCCTCACAATCCCCTATCCGAAGATCTCCGGTAAATTTTTGTAAATATGATCTGAAGTTGGTTCTACTTATTACTGTGTGTATTAATTGGTTTATGTTAACTGGCAGCGTAAACATGGAGCTGAAGTTATCAAGGAAAATCAAAAGTGCAAGTTGATGGACATTAGCGGAAGGAAGCGGGTTGTTGCTGAAGGGCGTGTGCATTCAACCGACCCAGAGCAAAAGGTACACTTTGTTCGCTTAGGGCCTAATGCAGCTAGAGTTTGGGTAGATATAGTGAAGGTAGATGATACAGCGGTTTGGAGAACAACAGATGATATCGAGTTTTTGAGAGATGTACTTGGTTCGTCTATCGCATGGCTAATGGATAAATTGGTCATCTTTTGATTTTAAGAAACTTGGTAAGTGTTTTAATTAGTGTAATGCTTGTGTTTTGGTTTTCAATCTGATGTTTCATTGCTTAACTGATGTAAGACCTTGTTGCTTTTTTTGCAGGGGAATGAACAAACTTTGGTCCGAGTTAGCAGTTTAAATTAGATTTAGACTAGCTAGGCTTATGAACTTATGACTTGTCTTATGTATTCTGGATTCAAACCTATGTTATGTATGTTGAATGAAAATGTTGAATGAAACTCTAGACTTGTGTTATGTATGTTGAATGAAACTCTAGACTTGTGTTATGTATGTTGGATTGGTTTTAGACTTGTGTTATGAATGATCTTATTTGTGTAAAACAGGTTCTTATTTATATCATGTGAAACAGGTTCTCTAATATTACAATAGATACGTAAAACAGGTTCTTATTGAATGAAAATACGTTTAATAGCAAAAAAAAACTGTTATAATCATATATTATAGCACGAAACTTTAGTCGTGAAATAATTAATTAACGCTATAACAAAATATTTTAAAACAATAAAAAATTGTTATTGTAGAACGTCCTATCATAGCATAAAATATGAATTGTCATCAAGTTTTTAACATAAAACGGATGTGCCATAATAAAGAAAATTAAGGCATTCAGATATTGCTATTGTATCTGAACCTGTCGTAGCATTTTAGAAAAACGCTATCGTATGGGTGGAACCTAAGATAGCTGCCGATGACATAGCATTTATGAAAACGCTATGTAATACGTATGATAGCAGATTTTTCGTGCTAATAATGTACATATTTCTTGTAGTGACAGCCTGTAGGGTTGCGGACCGTAGTACGATAGGCCCAAAGACATTATCCAAGCTTTTCACTCCAGTTTCGTTTGTTAGTAGACACAAACTTCTTGAGGAGCTTGATGATAGTCTTATTGAAAGCTTCAGCCAAGCCATTAGCAGTAGGATTGTAGGCTGTCGAAGCGATATTGTCAATCCGGTGATCGTCACAGAATCTTGTGAACTTTTGGCTGATGAATTGGGGTCCATTGTCGTAGATGATTCGTCGAGGTACACCAAATCTATAGATGATATGGTATTTGATGAAGTTGATGAAGATGCTGGTCTTGACTTCAGCCAATGGTATAGCTTTGGCCCATTTGGAGAAGTAGTCGGTTATTGCCAGTATGAACCGATGTCCTCTAGAAGAAGGAGGATTGATGGGACCTATGATGTCCATGCCCTACGCTTCGAAAGGCCAGAAAGTATCAGTCGGATGAAGGAATTCTGATGGTTGATGAATAAAATGTGCGTGGATTTGACAAGCTCGACATTTTCTCGCATATTCGATGGCATCAGATACCATAGAGGGCCAATAGTAACCCATGCGTCGGATACGATCCTGCAGTTTAGGACTGGGTTGATGCCCTCCGAAGACACCGTCATGAGCTTCCCGCAATACTTGCTTTGCTTCATCACCAGCAAGACAGCGCAAGAGTAGGCCGTCATAAGTTCGCCAGTAGAGAGTCTTGGTGGTCTGATTGTAGTAGAATCGCAGAGACCGTCGACGAATACTCGTAGCTCCTTGGAATCTTCAGGGAGTATGTCATGGACCACAAAGTCGATGAAGGGAGCTCTCCAATCTTTACCGATAATATTAACTTCAGTAAGATAACTGAACTCAATATTACGATTGTTTTTAACGCAGAATAATTCCTGATTAGAGATAACCACCACCTGCTGTCTTTTGATAGGGATGGCTAAAACTGCTGCAAGATTGGCCAAAGCATCTGCCTCAGTATTGCAAGCTCGACGTACATATTCGATAAAGAAGGCTTTAAATGATGTAGCCATGTTGATTGCCGCTACAAAGTAAGGCACTAGATCTTGATGGCGGACTTTATAAGTCCCTTTAACCTGGTTAACAACCAGCTTGGAGTCACCATAGACTTCAAGATACTCGTCGTCAAGTTGTTTGGCTAGCTGAACGCCAATGAGTAGAGCATTGTACTCTGCCACGTTGTTGGAGCAAGGCTCATTTAGGGAGTATGCTCTTTGAATAGCTGACCCGTCTGGAGAAACAAGGACAACTCCAACTCCTGCGACAATGGCACCATTAGGTCCAATCCTGGATGCACCATCAAAGAAGGGACGCCAAGTAGGAAATTCTTCGGAGATTATATTAGATTCCAAAGTCTCGTCTGGAGTTTCATCATAGAGTTTGGATGTTTCTAGAACAGGATGAGCTGCTAAGAAATCCGCCAGTGCTTGACCTTTGACAAACTTTTGAGGAACATATACCATGTCATATTGGGCTAGCAGAATGGCCCATATAGCCAGCCGAGAATTAAGTGTGCTAGGCTTCTTCATCAGTACCCGAAGAGGATTAACTCGGGATATGACATGAATAGTTTGGCCAATAATGTAATGCCGAGTCTTTTGAACAGCAAACATAAGAGCTAGGCATTCCTTTTCGACCGGACTATAACGGTGTTCAGCACCAATCATAGTACGACTGAGATAATAGATGGCTTGTTCGTGGCCTTCTTTGTTCTTTTGGGCAAGTAAAGCACCCAATGAATGGTCCATAGCACGGACATACATTAAGAATGGTATGCCAGAGATTGGTGGCACCAAGACTAGTGGATTCATGAGATACCGCTTTATGTCGTCAAATGCTCGTTGACATTCTTCGGTCCAAACGAAAAATACACCCTTCTTCATTAATTGAGTAAATGGTCTGCAGCGTCCAGACAGATTCAAAATAAATCTACTGATGTACGCAAGTCGACCTTGGAATCCTCGTAGCTCTTTTAGGTTGCGTGGAGGACGCATCTCTTGAATGGCTTTAATCTTCTCGGGATCCACGTGTATACCCTTAGAGGTAATAACGAAGCCGAGAAATTTGCCACTAGAGACACCCAAGAATGACTTGGTGGGATTCATTTTGAGTTGATGTTGGCGCATGAGGATGAAGATAGTTCTCAAGTCTTGGATGTGATCTTCCTTTAGACGACTTTTGACAGCAATATCGTCGACATAGCATTCGACAGTCTTGCGCAGATGATCTCGAAATATGGTACTCATGGCTCGTTGGTACGTTGCACCAGCGTTCTTGAGACCAAATAGCATTACAGTATAGCAGTAGACTCCGCGAGGAGTGCGAAAAGAAGTATGTTTTTCATCTTCAGGATTCATCCGAATCTGATTGTATCCGGAGAATCCGTCCATGAAAGATATTCTTTCGAACCCACAGGTGTTGTCAATCATGACGTCCGTGATGGGGAGAGAAAATTCATCTTTTGGACATGCTTCATTAAGATCCCGAAAGTCGATACAGACTCGAACTTTGTCGATTTTCTTTAGAACTGGGACGACATTGGCTACCCAATCAGGATGCTGTTCTTCTCGGATAAAGCCACAAGCAATGAGCTTCTTGACTTCATCGTCGATTGCATCCATCATTTCTAGCTTGAAACGTCGTTGTTGCTGTTTGACCGGTTTTGTATTCGGCAAGATGTTCAATTTGTGACTAGCAACTTTGGGATCTAGATCTGGTATGTCTTCATAGCTCCAGGCAAAGACGTCTATGTATTCTTGAATAAGAAAAATTAATTCTTGCTTATCTGTCTCCGGAAGGTTCTTACTGATGAATATTGGACGAGGTGACCCGCTCTCTCCCACATCAATTTGAACTAACTGATCTTCAGTAGGAGGTTCTCGTTGTTCGAATCGGAGTTCCCATTGGGTATCCATTCGTTGAGCCCAATGATCTATTTTGGGATTTTCTTCAACATCCTCGTCATAGTCTTCTGGAAGTTCGACGGAGACCATGTTAGAAGATACAGTCAATCGATGAACTTGACCGATGCTGGTGTCAAAATCCCATGATCTGGAATCAGAAGAGTTAGAGCGCTCTTCACTATCGGATTCAAAGGCTGCTGGGGATAATACCGAAGGTGAAGAATATCCAAGACCTCTTTTGGTCCTGTTGTAGTACATCTCTGACTTCCCTTTCGGCATAGCCGTACGGATAGGAGTTCTTCTACCTTTACCGTAGTTGAGACCACTCTTGAAGTCATAACCCATCTTTCGGATGATGTCTTTTGATTGCTGACTGTAACGACGGAGTTGAAGATGCCCCGTATCATTACTTTTGCTATCATCCGTATAGCTGAATTGTTGTTCCGGTCCTTTACTAAAAAGTATTGGACTCTCGTCTTTCTTACGAGCGGGAACAATACGATATGAATCCTTTGGGTGTTCAAATGAGACTTCTGTTTGAAGAGATTGTACAACTCCTATCATAAATGATTGAAAGCTATCTAACATATCCAAATAGCACTTAGCATGATAAATGACATCAGTATACTGGAAAGTAGATGCTTTTTTATTGATTTGTACATTTGCATTTACAGCAGGACCTTTAGCCTTAGCAGGCTTGGTCAGATTAATTACAAGAGGGAGAAAAGAAGAACGTGGAGGAGGATTGGCCTTGTTACGACGGAGGTCGATAACAAGCGGCTCAAATGAGGTGAGCTCCCTTTTATCCTTGTTATGATGTAAGTCAATAACAAGTGGCTCAGAAGAAGTGAGCTGCCTTTTTTTCTTATTATGACGTAAGTCAATAACAAGTGGCTCAGAAGAGGTGAGCTCCCTTTGCTCCTGATCATCAACAGTTGGTTGCTTCTGAACTGGCAAGTGAATAGCCAGTGGCTTGGAGGATTGAGGACGAGAAACGCGTCCTTTGACAGGTATGATGAGGGTGTCATTATGCACTATTTCTTGCTCTTCTTCAGTGTCCAAAGACAGCACTACCTTCATGAATTCATCCTTATACATACGGGCATCATTGCAGTATGCTTCGACGCCTTTGAAAGGATAGAGATCAGCAACCTCCTTTTGCACCTCTCCATTGTCATCGACATATTTGAAACATTGATGGAAAGTCGAAGGAACAATGTTATGCTCATGCAGGAATGGTCTTCCCAACAAAGTATTGTAAGAACAACCATGGTTGTCAATAATGTAGAAGGTCACCTTTATGCAAAGATTGCCTATTTGGAGTTTTAGGCGAATCTTGTCCAGAGGCTCACTCCTTCCCTGGTTGAACCCGAGGATAGTGGTGATTGTACTAGAAAGACTATACACTGGGATCTTCAATGCATCTAATATTGTCTTCGGTATGATGCTGAGAGCGGACCCTGGATCTATCAGAATACGATCGACTTTTATTGAGTCGGCATATCCTGTATAGTATAGAGGACGATCGTGCCTATTGTCTTCCATCAGCATGTCATCCTGTGTGAAAGTTATGTTTAGAATTAACTCCAACACACTATGACAATGGAGGCAAGAGACTGATTCTGCTTTCGGCTTCTTTAGAAGGGCTAGACAGGTTTCTGCCTGCATGAGAGCCTCACTCAGAGTTTCCCGAGTCTCTTTGGAGAGGCGCAAAAGCTTGAAGATTGACAGCCGGGCCGGTGTATTGGCTAGTTGAGCCAAGATATCAAAGTTATAAGGCTTCTCAAGTCCGGAAAGAGATGACTTCTTCAAAGGTTTGTCAAAGCGGACTTGTTGTTTGCCTTTGTCAGCTACCGTCGGCTTGGGAGGAGTAGACTCTACAACCGGTGAGGATGCAGTAGGAATATCCTCAGTAGAAGCAGGCTGCACTGGAGCAGGCTCAGAAGAAGAAGCATGATTCTCTGGAGCTTCGGGGTAATCCTTTAGATAGGCTTTCCCTGATCTGGTGCCCAGCAAGATTTCCTCGTCAACTATATGGTCAAAAGACACCATATTGCAAGTCTTTGTCTTGCCCTTGGAGCGGTCTTTCTTCTTGGAGGAAGAGGGAAGTTCGAACTCTGAAGCAAGATCCGGATGAATCCACATAATCTTGCCATTATCAAGAGACAAGGGGACGAGACCTTCACCTCATGGAGGAGGGAGATTCTCGATCTCAAGAGTAGCTTTGGGGATAGGAATGACACCATACTGTACCATCTGCGACAGAAAGTCATCGAATTGAACTGAGACCATGTTTGCGGTAACAGTCTTCTCGTCTTGCTGTAAAGTGATAACACCAGCGTTGACCAGCTCTTGAATTTTGCCTTTGAGCACATAACATGCTCGAGTGGGATGTCCAATGAACCTGTGATAGACACAGTACTTGGGATGATCAGTCTTACCGACTTCATCAGGCTTCTTAGGATCTGGGAGCTGGATCTTATTGCTTTTGATCAAGCAATCAAAGATGCTCACGGTGTCATTCTCGTCAAAAGAGTACTCTACTTTCGGACGAGGTTCTCTTGGTGGAGGTGCTGAAGGAGTAGAAGTGGACGTAGGGGGAGCTACGTTGACCGCCAGAGATTCTTTGTTCTTATTCGTCAAGTTGATATTCAAAGTTTCTTTTCCCTTGCGGTTGTTCTGACGATTACCACCACCCGATGTCTGGTGTTCATCCCGGTCGGGGTTAGACATTTGTACCCTAGCTGCTTGAATTTGTCGGCGCTAACTTCAGCTGCTTTAGCGTTGACAATGAAGGATGGCCAGTCTTGGAACTGAGTTGACCCCGTCCACATGCTGATAATAGGCAAAAGGTTTGCCTTACAGGTGTCTATGGTGACAGCGGTTGGAGTTCCAGGAGGCATTTTCAAAGCTTTCCAGCGGAACCTTTCAATAAAACTCTCAGCAGTTTCATTGTGTCTTTGTTTGATTTTATTGAAGGCTGACATGGTCATGTCGTTGATCCCCTCATAGAATCGTCCCAAGAAGATTTGTTTCAGACCTGAGAAGGAGGTGATACAACCATCAAGCAAGCTTCTGTACCAATCGTATGCTACGTCGGCTAAACAGCCGACGAATACCCTGGTAAGAAGAGCGTCATTTGGCTAAAGTTGGACAGTCATTACCTCAAAGTGGTTAATGAACTGACTGGGAGAAGTGCTGCCATCAAACAGCAAAATTGTTGGGATTTTGTACTTAGGAGGAAATGGGACTTCCTTTCATTCAACTGGGTAAGGTTGCTTGATCCCTAACCTCTGCAAGTTGTCCTTCTCTTTGAAGGCCTCGAACTGAGTGCGCAGGAGCTTGACAGCTTCATTGGCATCTTCCACTGATATAGAAGGAGCAGGCTGAATCACAGTGTTAGGAGAAGGAACAGCGTGGTAAGCACTACCCCCAGTACCTGACTGACTGGGTGTATGTTGGATTTGTACATGGGGTAATTGAGGAGATGCTACCCCCAGCACTGTATTGACAGGCACCGATGATGATATGATTTCAGGGTTTGTAGGAGGTACGATCGGTGGTACTGTATGCTGGGCCACAATGATAGAATGCATACTTGCGACCATTTCAGCCATGGTCTTCAACTTGTCTTCTAGTGCAGCTATTCGTTGTTCTTGACTAGCTGAACTGGAAGCATCGGGATCTTCAGTGACAACATAAGCTGTCACTTCTCTAGGTACAGTAGAGGACACTGTCTGTTTTAAACTTTCACTGTATGCATCGTAGTCAGAGAAAGAATCATCTCCTGAATGAGAAAGAGGAAGATGACCGGAAGGATCTTGAAGATTCTTTTGACCGATTATGTCTCGGCTTCGGGATCGGGTATGTTGGAATACTCCTTCAGAAGATTCTTGGAGTAGATCCAAATACCGCTGGCTTGGCTTGCGAGGCTTGCCGTGCTTGGAGCACTTCCTATCCCCAGTGTCTCTGGAAGTCATGTTGATAGAAGCGTACAAAACTTCGTCTTCGTCTTCTGACATAGGTTCAGAGTTTGTAAAGTTCAGACGATCGAAGACAGATCGTCTTGTTGTCTGACAACAACACTTGATGACAACCTTGTGATTGTAATGGTGTCCAAGTGGTTGTACTGGGGATGTTGAGATGTTGTCCCGTTTTTGCTTGAGGTGTTCTCGGAGATCAGGAACAGTGACGGGATGAGAAGAAGTTCGAGGGATGTGTTCTTTGACAATATTCGGAACATGGTTCCGGTTCTTCAAATGTTTTGTCCCCTGAGTGTACAGGGAAGTACTCATTTCATTGGCATAGGTGTCCAAATTTTTAATCCTAGAAGTTTGCTTCTGATACTGGTTGGTCTTCGGCATTGGCTGTTTGCGTTTCACCGAAGTTGGTCGATTGAGATAAGTTCTTAGATCAGCAAACTCACCCCCAGGGATTTCTGTCTGAGACACTAGCAATTTTTCCTGTCTTGAACGGGATATCTTGAGAGTTGGGAGATCTTGAAATTCTGCTACCGGAATAGACAGAATACCTCTCTGATCAGTATACTTCCCTTTGGCAAGGAGAAAAGAAGAACCCTTGTTGGAGAGAGTTCTTGTACTGATTGGTACCGAGGCACGTTCAGATTGATCTTCAACGGTAAAAACCGAAGAAGACTGAGAAAAGACCAAAGGGCCTTTTCTTTTCTTTTATGAAGAAGGGTTAGCTAAAGAGTGTTTCCCTCTGTTGTCTTCCAAGTCGTGGGACGAGGAAGTTTGAGAAAAGACCAACGGGCCTTTTCCTTTGTGTTTGCCATTAAAATCTTTTGATTGCAAATTTTAATACAAACAGAACAGTGTTACAACATAGGACTTAGATGTAGTCCTAGGAGTACACTTTTGTTATCTGGGTCCCTTGTGCCGATGGAGCGAGTGGTAATGCGTTGACTCCGTTGACGATCTGACGACGGTTATCGGTTCTCTGAAGGTTTGGATTGCTCTGGGTGCTGGAGCTTGCTGAGAGGAGGAAGACGTTGAGTGTCTGTATCTGCCTCTCTGGTTATGCGATGTCTCTGTCTGTCTATGAATGTTCGTCTCTGTGTGTGTGTAGGTGTGGAAGAAGGAAATGATCCCTCTATTTATATAGTCTGCAGGCTGGCTGCTCATGCGCGCATATGTAGGATGCGCCTGAACGCGGGGACGCCACGTGGTGATTGCTGATGGAGGCGCATGGACGATGCTCCCTGATTGAGGGGTTGAATTTTTTATACTGCTGTTGTGGGCCGGCACGTAGCAGAGAAGAGGATTTTTCTGTTGCTGAGATCTTGGGTGAATCGAGTCAAAGGACACGTGTCATCGGCCCATGGCTCGGAGATCTCAGATTTGGTGGGGAATGATCTGGTAGGATACGCCTAGGATTGGGCGCATGAGGAGACGTTGGTTCGTAACCTTTGGAAGTCATGAACCATTCAGGGCGCATGGCTTTTGAGGCGCATGCGAAGCTTCAGTAGTGAATTTACTTCTGTCTTTTGGGATCAGAGAGAAGTCTGGGACGCATGGCTTTTGAGGCGCATGCAGAGCTTCAGTAGTGACTTTACTTCTGTCTTTAGGGATTAGAGAGAAAGTCTGAGACGCATGGCTTTTGAGGCACATGCAGAACTTTGGGCGCATGGCCGCGGAGGCGCATACGAGTGGTTGGGCGGCCACGTGGCTTGTAACCGTCGGAGGAAAGAAATGATGATGCTGACGTTGGCGACGCTTCGTTTTCTGAAAAAGCTGTCAACTGCAGTCTTCGGTGGACGTGTTGCCAACTCTGTCAGACTTCAGCATTTAATGTTCTTTGATAGGTGATGGACTGTTGGAGTGGGCGCATCGATCGGCGTTCTACTAGGAGCATGGGGCCGTATGGGGGCGCATGCTTGTGAAGCGCTTGGTGCTGAGGGGCGCGTCTGTGTGATGTGCGATCTGGCCGACGCATCCGCTCCGCTTTGACACGTCTTTTGGTGCGACTGTTACGTTCTTCGAGTGCTTTAAATAGCCATTTTTGACTTGGCTGAATTCGAAGCGTCAGGTTCATCTATTTAATGCAAATTCATTGCACGGGATTCGAAGAGCCATCCACTTGGCATATGGGTTTGATTTGCCCGGCCTATAAATAGTGGCATAGAGAGGGTTTGCTTCTCGTTCTCTCACGTTCTCCCGGAATGAACTTGTTTACTCGAGTGCATTCTGTTGATGAGATGCTCCCGAGGGTGAAGATGTGATGCATTGTCTTCATTGATGCACTTGAAGGTGACTGTTACATCCAAAAGTCGGAGTTGAAGGCTTCTGAGGCAGGCAGAAGGTGCCTATTGCATCCAAAGATCGGGATGCTCGAGCCTCATCTCCGTTATGTGGGAAGAGCCGCAGATCGGAATTGCGGTGCTGCGGCTTTGGAGGCTCTTTCTTCCTTCAAAGTGGGTGTTGCCCATTCTGGTTGTGTTGAAAGTTGCTCCTTTAGCCGCGGTTTCGACTGTGGTCTTCCTTCGCCTTTGGAGGCTCTTTCGAAGCCTCCCCTGGCCACAGGTTGGCTTGCGGTGCTCTTCTCTTCCTCGGTTTGGGGAGCTCTTCCTCCAGCTAGAGGGTTGATTGCCACCCTTGTTCTTCTCAATAAATGCTTCATTAGTCGAAGCATTTAGACGGCGGTGAGCCTGGCTGGAAGGGTGGCACATAACTGAGCTGCTGAAGGGATGCACATAACTGAGCTGCTGAAGGGATGCGCCCGGCTGGGAGCGCATGGTGGGATGCGCTGAGAGCGCATGGTGAGATGCGCCTGTTCGAGAGCGCATGATGATACTGCGCCTGGCTGTAGACTTAGGGTCTTTTCTTTTTGTAGAAGTTCTCCTTTGTACAGCCCTTTTTAAGACATGTAATAGACTTTTATATGAAATAAAAATCTTCTTTTAGTGTCTCTATTCTTGTTTTGCTGTGTCCAACTGAACTTTCTGGCGCATGTAGTGTTTGGCGCATAGGATTTCTGATTATAAAATTCCATGCTTCTACAAGACCCCCTTCAAAGTTTTCAAAACTTTTTTGTCAAGTTTTGGAATACTTTGAATAAGAAGCATGGTGGTTGGAGCGCATGTCTGTTCGGGCGCATGGATACTCCGTGCATCAGTGATGGGGCGCATGCTCCTCTCAGTTAATGCAAATGATAACGCCTCGATAACCAAGAAGATTAATGATGATCTTTTTGGTTTTATCTGCAGTTATCTCTTCATAGAACCCGAAGCGGCGGCTGAGGTCACACTTCATCGGTTCACGCGTGCGACTGAGCCTATAATAGGCATGAGGAGAAGAGAGAGAGAGTTCTAGCCTGATTCCTCTCTTTGCTTCTGTCTTTTAGAGTTCTTCTTCGAAAAAACCCTAACTTTCTCCTTTCAAGAAATATCCCCCAAGACTCCTCGTGGCGGTGCTGGCAAGGGACGAGGCAAAGGAAAAGAACCTGTAGAGGCTGCTGTGGCTGATTTTCCCCGTCCACCTGTTGACGTTCGGCCATCGATAGTTGGTGAGTTTCATCATCCCGATCCTGTATCATACATACGCCGACGCGCATGGACCTTGAGTCCTGATGATGCATCGAGGCTCCATTGCTGACGCGCTTGGGTTTAAACCCTGAAGATGCGTCGAAGCTCCTCTGCTGACGCACATGGGTTTAAGCCCTGAAGATGTGCCGAATCTTTACTGCTGACGCGCATGGGTTTAAGCCCTGAAGATGCGTCGAAGCTCCTTTTTAGATGTGCATGAGCCTGATGCGCTCTTGATGAGAACGAGGCTTAGATTCTTTTGTTGTTTGTAACATCGCTGAATCTTTGCCTTCTTTGTTGAACACCAGTGTCAATTACTGTCCCACTCCTGAATGAGGTGCTTATGGATGCTGCCCTCTGCCAGATGGGAGTAGATTACGATGAGGAGGTGATAAATCCTGTTCGAGCTGCTGTCATGCTGGATCAGCCTCCCAAAAGAATGACTCAAATTCGAGAACAACCGCATGGGTTCCTCAAGCGGATGATGGAGCGTGGCGTTTTAAAATCTGCCACTTTTGATAAAGTGACTTTCCTGAAGCCCGAGTTTCTGTTTGGAGACCGCCTTACTTCTATTGAAGCAAAGGTGTTGAAGGTCAAGAAAGATTGGTTTTTTACAGCAAGAGGAGTGCATATGACCGTTAAGCAACTTGAACGTCAATGGCCTTTGACGGCCTTCTGTCGTCTTGCTTGCAAGATGAGGATGTCTTGGGAATTAACCCCATCCCAGGGAGGAGCGGTAACAGGTATCCTCAAGATCGACTCTACCTCTGATCAAAGGGATACTTTGGCCGTCGTGCGGTCTGGGACATCTTTCACCTGGAGGACTCTACGTCCTGGGAGCATTTACAGTGATGTTTCCATCAATACATTTGCTTTCGGCGCTTCGACTTTTGCCAATCGCATGCTGTTGATGGAGCGATCATACCCGAAAGGTGAATTTCGGGTAGAGGGTTGGTGTCATTACGTTGCCAAATGGGACAAGCTGACACTCTGGATGCTGTCACGGTTTCAAACCGAACTCCAAGAGATGGGGCCGACTGCCGCGATCCGTGCTACTCATGCAGGTGTTGACATCAACCGACATATGTTCCTCGTGCTCCTGGAGATGTTTAACACCCAGACCGAGACTTTCTTTACCCCGGTGGGGGAGCTGGGACTCGCACTTCATGAAATGTACGAAGTGTCAAGACTCCCTTGGGGGTCAGAACCTTACGAGGAATACTTTCCGACCAACGAGGAGTTCCAAGTCCTGGAGGACAAAGCTGAAGAAATGATGGCCATCTTCAAGGAGGTGGCGAGTCATCATTACTATATGCAGAAGAGGGATGAGAGCGGGTCGCAACCTCATGTGACCGCCTGGAGGGATTACATCTTCAAGCAAGACAAGGAGGATCCCTCTCAATTTACCACTCCGCCAGCGCTTTCCCGTAGCGAAGTGGTCTCCGAAATGAGCAGGTTAGGTGAGAAGAATCCCCGAAAAAATGAGGATCGGGAGTCGGATGAACGCTCCTATAGCTGTTTCTGGCACCTTACTCATCGGATGTCATCAAAAGCGGTGTTAGCTGCATATCTGATGGTTTGGCTTCGGGATTACGTCTTCTCGGGCGGGTCAGGCTCCATAGAGAGGGTGACCCGGAACTTAATCCTGCCAGCAGTGTCACGCCCCAGAACCAAAATACTGGAGAGCGGGGATGGACATAGCCAGCTACGTATAATGAAATGGAATCCATCTCACTATACGGTCACGGCTGTCTAGAAATATGAGGGTTTATCTACAAGCCATCAGTCTCTTAGGGTCAATAACAAGCCTAATGTCCCAATCTCAACAAGTAATGATAATAACAAGATATCAGATCACCAAATATACAATTGTAAGGCGTCCCAAACATTACATATCCAGATGATCATGAAGCTAGTCGTACAAAATATAAGGACTAGCAAGAGTTAAGTCATACATGATCAACCTCGAGTTGCCAATCATGTTACAGCCCGTAGGCAGACAGTAAGTAAAATATACACGAGCTAACACTTGCTCGGCCGCTAAACGCCTCAAAAAAATAATGTACAATTACAGTGGAAGAACAAAAGAAACCCATCGTTGCCAGGATTCCCTCTAGTGGTCACCATCTGGCTGGAAAGCAGGTAGATCCTTTGCTGCTGCTCCGGTATCTGGCCATACAAAACCAGCTGGGTCAGACCCCAGAAAGAGCAAGTGCCACAAAGGAGGCTTCACTTAGGAACCCAAAACCAGCAATTAGCACAATAATAATAAGGTAATAAAGACAGGAATTAAGGAAAAACATAACAGGTGATATACGATAAGATAACCATGGGACTATTCAGATAACCAGGTTACAACCCGTAAACCAAACAAGGACCGGGGTTGTAACCCTTCGTCTGAACGGAACTTAGATTCTCCCACCATTTATCGGCAAAATACAAGAAAATCATGACAGGTAGCAATTCTTGTGCAGGAATCAAGACAAGACTAGACAGGTTATACCTCATTCAATCAATCACGGCCAAGCAATAAGTACGGCTTGCTACTTTAACTAACTAGGGTTATCACAGGCCTAGTTACTAGCAAGATGCAATGAGAATTCCAAGTCCGGTTACCTGTTTGTTACTACCTGAGTGATCCCAGCAAGAAAAGGAAAAGATAGCATGATATAGCAGACACACTGTAGTAAGATACATGTGTCCTAAGGTACCACACTCGACGGCGGGCTGGAAGTGCGCTCATCTCGACGGATAGCAACAAATCCCAAGTATATATATATATATAAGGCCGGGACCAAAGGGGCAACGGATAACTGGGAAATTCTCCATGAACTATTTGATCAATCTAGTCATTAATCCTAGCCATATTCAGTATGAATCCCTGACCGTGGGAAACCAGGGATTCATGTCCTAGACATGATGCAATACAAGACAGGTTCATTGTACAAACACATTCACCCACGGTGTCCAGGCTATTTATTCTTGTCAAGTCGTGTTAGCCGTCGCAACAGCATTAAGTTATCAAGTCATGCTACAAGTCAGGAGTGCGCCGCCACGGGCCACTATCAAGTTATCAAGTCACAAGGATTAAATACAAGTTACAAGTTAGGTGTGCACCCCACTGGGTCACTAGCAAGGAGATCAGAGAATACCAGAATCATAATCCACAGAAAATCCCGAGAATTGTACTAGTCATAAACAATTACTTGAAAATCATGTTAGGCCGTGTCGGGTCAAGATAGTAGTGCTGTGTTGAACAGATCTCAGGAAAGACCCAATCCACAAAAGAGAAACCAAATCGAGAAATAAAACCAATACTCCAAGAGCCAATGGGTTAGGCAAGGGGTCAGGGTGCATGGGTCACGCAGTGTACGCGCAAGAGCACGCACGCAGGGGAGCAGCGTACGCGTAAAAGCACGCACGCAGGGGAGCAGCGTACGCATAAAAGCACGCACGCAGGGGAGCAACGTACGCACAAAAGCACGCACGCAGGGGGAAACGTACGCTCAGGACATGCGTACGCTCAAGTCAGGGCACGCTCAAGTCTGCGTACCAGGGCACGCTCAAGTCTGCGTACCAGGGCACGCTCAAGTCTGCGTACCAGGGCACGCTCAAGTCTGCATACGCAAGAGACACGCTTCCAACAGGAAGCGTACCCAAGTCTGCGTACGCAAGAGACACGCTTCCAACAGGAAGCGTACTCAAGTCTGCGTACGCAAGAGACACACTTCCAACAGGAAGCGTACTCAAGTCTGCGTACGCTGCGCTAAAGAGCGCGCGCAGCTCAGTGGCGTAAGCTAAAAAGCTCTGCACACTGCTCACTGTCTTCTACAAACCAGCAAGAACTCTATGGTTAACCCAAAGCTTCAAAAGTTCATAACTTGGTCAAAACAAGTCCAAATCCAACTTTTCAAAGGTCAAAATTGGGTAGAAGAAAATTTCCTACAACATGGAACCATCAAAACTTGAAAACAAAGAAGTTTGATAGATCAAAACCACCAAATCCGAAAATAATAAATTTCTAGATCTACAAGATTTAAAACCTCAAAATAAAAAATGACAAGTTCTAATGTTGCTTGAAATGAGCTAATAAAGCTATTAGACAAATAAAATGTAGCCCTCAAGTGATAGCAAGATGCAACTTGCCTATGGGTGTGGAGAGTTGGGTGGAGGAAGAAGAAATTTAATGGAAGAAGTAATGAAGAGAGAGAGAGTGTTGGTAGAGTTTTTAAAGAGGGTGGGATGTGGTGTGTTGAGGGTGGAGCATAGACTAAGGTGTTCCAATACACATTAAACCAAACCAAACCAACCCAAACCAATTAAAACCGAGCCATGACAAAACCCAAAATACGAAAAATACCAAAATTCCACAAGTTGAGAAAAATAAAAATACATGCCAAAATCCAGATACGAGTATAAATACGAAATATGGGAAATACGAGAAAAATGAGGGTGACAACTCTACCCACCTTAAAAGAATTCCGTCCTCGGAATTTAATCAAGAGGCTAGAGATGTCGGAACAGCTATACTATCGCAAGCAATCTATGCTACCAATCAATCATACAATCATACATGCAAACAAGGAATCGAAGTGCAAGGCATAAGGAAGATATTACACCTCACGAGCCAAACCGATTGGGATAACGTGATCGGATATCATCCTCACACTCCCACGTTTGACTCTTCCAATGAGCGATGAACTCAAGCAACACGAACTAAACTGATAGTCTTGCGCTTAAGGTCTCTCTCTTTGGTCAAACAGGAACACGGGCCTCTCCTTATACGAAAAGGTTGGTACCAATAACCATTTTCGAATGATCTAGGACATGGCTTGGGCCGGGATATACCGTTGTAATTAGGATACATGAAACATGACATGTATCCCGCATAACGACGGTGGAAAGCAAGATAATAGGACACAGATACCTCTCTGCCGATTCTGGATCTGGGCCTGGGCCTGGGCGAACTGTTGTGGCCTCTGTTGCTGGAAGGCCTGGGCCTGAGACGGCAATGGACCCGGGAACGGGAGCTGCTGTGGTTAGTGAACTGGAGCTGATTCTGGTGCTGGTGCTGGTGCTGGTCCCATAACCGAAAGACTAGTTACTGTCGACGATGATTTGTTTCTGAATGGACAAAATCCCATCATGTGGTCCGACGAACCACAAACCAAGCACAATCCCTGTGCTCTGCGGCACTCAGTAACAACATGCCCCGGCTTCTCGCAATAAGAACAACCCGTTGCGAAAGGCCGCTTCTGCTTCTGCTGCTAGGGATAGGTCGGGGCAGAATGCTGTAAGGAGGTAACCGAATCTGTTCTCGTAGATCCAATGGTCAGGGCCCTAGCTGTCGAGGATGGTGCTGAGGATTGGTTCATCTGGTCGTGAGACCGTTTTCGATCTCCGGTCCGGTCCGCTATCCTTCGGGAAGTATACTCATGCCTCCTCGCTGCTCGCAAGACGGCGTCAAAAGTTCTGTTCTCGAACTGCTCTACTGCCAATATGATCTCCAAGTGGAGCCCCTGCTGAAATCGCTGTGCTCTGTCTAGCTCGGTTGCCACCAAGGTGGGAGCAAACCGACTCAACCTTGAAAACTCGGCCGCATATCCGTCGACCATCCTGTTCATCTGCCTGAAATTACTAAACCTGGTCTGCAGGTCATATCTAGCCACTGCGTCAAAGTACTTGGTCTGAAACATATCACTGAATACCGCCCACATGACAGGCGTACCTAAACTCGCTGCTTGTATAGCCCACCAGCTGCGGGCTAGGTCTAGTAACTACAGGCGCACCACCGCCACCTTCTCTGCTTCTGGAGTCCTGGCTGTCTCTAAGATAACTTCAATGTCCTGTAGCCAGGCATCTGCAGCAATAGCATCATCGCTGCCATCGAAGAAGGGAGGGTTCAGGCGCTTGAAATTGTTGACCGCACTGTTTCCTCGAGGACCAATTCCGCTCATAGCATCTTGTACTGCTTGCTGCAAGGCATCACCTTGACGGTCCTGAGATGCAAGCAACTCACGGATGAGCCCTATCAAGACCCCATCCTCTAACCCTGCTGGCTGAACTGGCTGGACTGGGGGCATTGGTTCTCCAGAAGGCATGGCTCGGGAGGCGGCTACGGAGGACTGATCTTGATCTTCTTGTTGTTGCTGGTCTGTCGGCCGAACTTTTTCTGGCTGAACAACAGGAATGATGCCACGGAAGCAATGACGTCAAGAATATTAAGAAAGGATCAGGATAGAACAATAATGCAAGCATGTTATCAAGTCAGGGATCCAAGGAGATAAGAAGATACGAATGGAGATCAAAGGCGAGTACAAATTGAGACATCTATCCGGTAAACCCTCACATTTCTTGATTGACAAGACCTGCATGGGCCACCACTTAAACTGTGTCACGCCCCAGAACCAAAATACTGGAGAGCGGGGGCGGACATAGCCAGCTACGTATAATGAAATGGAATCCATCTCACTATACGGTCACGGCTGTCTAGAAATATGAGGGTTTATCTACAAGCCATCAGTCTCTTAGGGTCAATAACAAGCCTAATGTCCCAATCTCAACAAGTAATGATAATAACAAGATATCAGATCACCAAATATACAATTGTAAGGCATCCCAAACTTACATATCCAGATGATCATGAAGCTAGTCGTACAAAATATAAGGACTAGCAAGAGTTAAGTCATACATGATCAACCTCGAGTTGCCAATCATGTTACAGCCCGTAGGCAGATAGTAAGTAAAATATACACGAGCTAACACTTGCTCGGCGGCTAAACGCCTCAAAAGAATAATGTACAATTACAGTGAAAGAACAAAAGAAACCCACTCGTTGCCAAGATTCTCTCTAGTGGTCACCATCTGGCTGGAAAGCAGGCAGATCCTTTGTTGCTGCTCCGGTATCTGGCCATACAAAACCAGCTGGATCAGACCCCAGAAAGAGCAAGTGCCACAAAGGAGGCTTCACTTAGGAACCCAAAACCAGCAATTAGCACAATAATAATAAGGTAATAAAGACAGGAATTAAGGAAAAACATAACAGGTGATATACGATGAGATAACCATAGGACTATTCAGATAACCAGGTTACAACCCGTAAACCAAACAAGGACCGGGGTTGTAACCCTTCGTCTGAACGTAACTTGGATTCTCCCACCATTTATCGGCAAAATACAAGAAAATCATGACAGGTAGCAATTCTTGTGCAGGAATCAAGACAAGACTAGACAGGTTATACCTCATTCAATCAATCACGGCCAAGCAATAAGTACGGCTTGCTACTTTAACTAACTAGGGTTATCACAGGCCTAGTTACTAGCAAGATGCAATGAGAATTCTAAGTCTGGTTACCTGTTTGTTACTACCTGAGTGATCCCAGCAAGAAAAGGAAAAGATAGCAGGATATAGCAGACACACTGTAGTAAGATACATGTGTCCTAAGGTACCACACTCGATGGCGGGCTGGAAGTGTGCTCATCTCGACGGATAGCAACAAATTCCAAGTATATATATATAAGGCCGGGACCAAAGGGGCAACGGGTAACTAGGAAATTCTCCATGAACTATTTGATCAATCTAGTCATTAATCCTAGTCATATTCAGTATGAATCCCTGGCCGTGGAAAACCAGGGATTCATGTCCTAGAAATGATGCAAGACAAGACAGGTTTATTGTATAAACACATTCACCCACGGTATCCAGGCCATTTATTTTTGTCAAGTCGTGTTAGCCGTACAACAGCATTAAGTTATCAAGTCATGCTACAAGTCAGGAGTGCGCCGCCATGGGCCACTATCAAGTTATCAAGTCACAAGGATTAAATACAAGTTATAAGTTAGGTGTGCACCCCACTGGGTCACTAGCAAGGAGATCAGAGAATACCAGAATCATAATCCACAGAAAATCCCGAGAATTGTACTAGTCATAAACAATTACTTGAAAACTGTATTAGGCCGTGTCGGGTCAAGATAGTAGTGCTGTGTTGAACAAATCTCAGGAAAGACCCAATCCACAAAAGAGAAACCAAATCGAGAAATAAAACCAATACTCCAAGAGCCAATGGGTTAGGCAAGGGGTCAGGGTGCATGGGTCACGCAGCGTACGCGCAAGAGCACGCACGCAAGGGAGCAGCGTACGCGTAAAAGCATGCACGCACGCAGGGGAGCAGCATACGCATAAAAGTACGCACGCAGGGGAGCAGCGTACGCACAAAAGCACGCACATAGGAGGAAATGTACGCTCAGGACATGCGTACCCTCAAGTCAGGACACGCTCAAGTCTGCGTACCAGGGCACGCTCAAGTCTGCGTACCAGGGCACGCTCAAGTCTGCGTACGCAAGAGACACGCTTCCAACAGGAAACGTACCCAAGTTTGCGTACGCAAGAGACACGCTTCCAACAGGAAGCGTACCCAAGTCTGCGTACGCAAGAGACACGCTTCCAACATGAAGCATACCCAAGTCTGCGTACGCAAGAGACACGCTTCCAACAGGAAGCGTACTCAAGTCTGCGTACGCAAGAGACACGCTTCCAACAGGAAGCATACTCAAGTCTGTGTACGCTGCGCTAAAGAGCACGCGCAGCTCAGTGGCGTAAGCTAAAAAGCTCTGCACACTGCTCACTGTCTTTTCCAAACCAGCAAAAACTCTATGGTTAATCCAAAGCTTCAAAAGTTCATAACTTGGTCAAAACAAGTCCAAATCCAACTTTTCAAAGGTCAAAATTGGGTAGAAGAAAATTTCCTACAACATGGAACCATCAAAACTTGAAAACAAAAAAGTTTGATAGATCAAAACCACCAAATCTGAAAATAACAAATTTCTAGATCTACAAGATTTAAAACCTCAAAATGGAAAATGACAAGTTCTAATGTTGCTTGAAATGTGCTAATAAAGCTATTAGACAAATAAAATGTAGCCCTCAAGTGATAGCAAGATGCAACTTGCCTATGGGTGTGGAGAGTTGGGTGGAGGAAGAAGAAATTTAATGGAGGAAGTAATGAAGAGAGAGAGAGAGAGTGTTGGTAGAGTTTTTAAACAGGGTGGGATGTGGTGTGTTGAGGGTGGAGCATAGACTAAGGTGTTCCAATACACATTAAACCAAACCAAACCAACCCAAACCAATTAAAACCGAGCCATGACAAAACCCAAAATACGATAAATACCAAAATTCCACAAGTTGAGAAAAATAAAAATACATGCCAAAATCTAGATACGAGTATAAATACGAAATACGGGAAATACGAGAAAAATGAGGGTGACAAGCAGTGAAGTTGGTTTTCGGCCGACGCCTGGCTCTTCTCCCCGCGATGGTGTGTAACCTGTTGCGAGGTTTACGAGAGTTCGCGGGAAATGTGGTTCATGATCGCGGTAGGAATGACAACTTCCCACGTGCCGAACCGCCATTTCACTATCTGATGGGGTGGTTAATTTTACACCATTCAAATGTAATGAGTCCGGGCTCGGAAGAAGATTATAGGGCCGGAGATGCATTCCTTCATCGTTTCCACCAGAGGAGCTGGTTGTATTCTGGCGTTCCGGTTTGCATGAAGGTTTTATCCCGCCTTCAGGGGTGGAAGATCACCAAAATAGGTCCTGTCTTTTCGGGTTTTGAGGCCGGTGAAGACTTAATGGATTCGGGTGAAGATGCCACCACTCTGCCTCCATGGGGATTCCGCTGGTTGCAAAGTATCCGGCCGTCCCATCTGGTGTACCGGAATAGAAACCAGTGCTACCTGGAACCGTATTTACCGAGCCATTTTTCACGGTAATTCGGCTATGCTCAGTTGATGTTGGATAATCCCAGTATCACCCTGGGGTATACTGGAAGTTTGCTGGATGGTGCACGAGATTGGCATTACTACAATGCCGGATGTACCGGAGCTCACTTTACGCTGCCCGTCCAGAATCTGCGACCGCCGATTCTTTTCTCAGCCGCCAAATTTTACTGTGTTATGGCTGCCATGCCTCCCGGATATGATAGGGAGACTAGTTTTGTTGTAGGCACCCCGTTAGCGGTGACCCGGAACACATCGGCGAGGGCTCGATCGTATCGTCCGCCAGAGGTGGGTCATCGAGGTGCCCCTGCCGCATCTCAGGCAGAACCCTCGGTTGATCAACCGAAAAGACGTACGGATACAAAGGCTAGCTCTTCTGCGTCAAAGAGGCAGAAGAAGGCATCGTCACCGACTGTGTCGTCGGACTCGACACCTACGGAGGTAAGGGTGTCCCATATAACCCAATTCAGGATCCACATTTCGTGTGACTTATGCTTTCCTTTTGTAGGAGCCGCTCAAAAGGAGACCCCGTACTCCAAAGTCTGGTGGCAGCAGGCCAAAGGTGATGGCAGGCTCATCTGAAGAGCGTATTCTGCCGATTATGATGTCTCCCATGGAGGAGAATCCAGATGATGTCGTTGTTATGGAGACTCCGGTATCTCCAGATTATGTTAGGAGGGAGGCTGAGGATGTCGCAGCTTCCGGGATAGTGCAAGCCACCGCGAGGGCCTTGGACGTTGGGGGTCCTGCGGATACGGGGCTTTCTGATGAAGAGGTGGAGTAGAGTTCGTCGTCTTCGAAAGACGTTCCTCCAGAGATGTGTGTGTCTGCTGCGGGGGCAACAGACGTGATTACAACAGAGGAGATGGTTGATTCCCTCCTTGTCATGATGCGGAGAGGTCGGCTGTAGCATTGCCGAGCCCTACCCCAGGCTCAGCAAAGGGAGCTGAGGTGGCTGCCGGCCGGGAGGTGGCGACAGATTTGGTCCTTGTGAAGGGATTCGATGATGAGGGGAAGACTCGTCTGCCGAGCCCGACCCCAGAAGACGCGCTCTGCCAGGAAACGGGAGCTGATCCGGTTAGCTTGCCAGAGGAAGGATCTGCGCTGGTTATAGATCGTGCCATGGTGGTGGAGGAGGCAGCTCCGGATGCTGATAGCCCCTTTGAGCCGAAAAAGGGCAAGGGCTTGCTGATGTAAGAGCCCTCTGTTGCTTCTTTGACTTGGGGGACGATGTCGACACCCCACCCAACTCCTTCTGTACTCTTGGCATCTGGCGCTGGTAGCGTAATTCAAGTTCCTGGTGTGGGAGAGTCTGCTGAGGTCGATGTTCAAACCACGCAGAATGAGATCGGCGGGTCTTCTTCAGGTCCGCCATCCAAGGTAACTCCTCCAACTCATGCCGTGACACCACAAGTGTTGGCGGATACGGATGAGTATGTTAAATTCATCGTTGAGCCAATGTACAAGATGCTGAAGAAGGGTGTGTCGACAGTGATGAACACCAATGGGAGTTTTGCGATGGCAAAATCTATGGCGCTTCCACACATCAACCTGATACGTCTCTACCAGGGCCATGATCATATGGCCAAGATTCTGGAGGCCTCGGTGAATGAGCTGGATCAACTGCTTTCCGAGTTTTAGCGTATCCAGCGGAATGATCTTTCCACCCTGATAGACGTAGAAAAGGAGAAGCTAATTGCTGAAATTGAGTCCTCTTATCAGGTCACCGTGGGTGTCTGGGAGCGCAAAGTGGCTGAGACTGAAGCTGCAGTGGAGCGGTTGTCTCAGTCTACACATGAGAAGGTGGAGTTGTGAACTGCGTTGGACGCTAGTATCGCAGAGGTTGATGCCCAGATTCGCCATCTTGAGGACCAGCGAGCCCGACTCCTATTGGATGCTGAGCGTGCCCAGGCTGAACATGTAACATTCAAGAAGGAGGAAGCAGCTTTCACCTACCGGGCTCTTACTTTGGCTCAGCAGCGGCAGCAGCTAGATGAGAAGCATGAAGATGACACTTCTCCAGAGGCCATAGAGGCGATACGTCAAGAAGCTGAACGTCGGGTCCTGGCGACTGTGGAGACTCGAGTGACAGACTTGAGGTGCCGGATTGAAGAGCTTTCAGCCAACCCTGGGGATGTTTAGGGATTGTAGTCTCTTCTTTTGGTGTATTTGCAACTCTTGCTGGAGGGGTGTAATCCTTTACTCTTTAGAATAAAGAAATACAAAAAAAATTTGATGTGATTATTTTTGCTGTCATGAACTTGATATTTTGTGTGGACCTATTATCTTTTGCGCACCTTAGTTTTTAGGTACAGATAATAAGTTTGAGAGAACCAATATGTTTGTTCAGAGGTGATGTGGACATGGCAAATATGGGATTCAAATGATAGAATCTTCCTACTCAGAGGTGTTATGGACGTGGTAGAAATGACTCTGGGGGATATGCGAAACTACTCAGAGGTAATATGGACGTGGAAGTTCTGCGATCAATGTACGGCAACTCAGGGATTGTCTGTACGGGATGTTTACTCAGAGGTAATGTGGACGTGGTAAACATGATGGGTAGCGTAGTCTCACAGAGTGTAAGATTCTGCTTTGTAGGGCGTAGGGGGACAACTCAGAGGTGATGTGGACGTGGTTGTCCTTCTACTGGAGGATGCCATAGAACAGCTGGGTTCCGAAAGCGTCTGATTTTGTGGAAGTATATGTCTGAAAGATGTCAAGAGTAGTACTTCTTTAGGAACTTGCCGTTGATGGACATCATGAACAAGTCCCCATTGGGTTTAGCGAGGCGGTAAGCACCGTTTGAGTATACCATCTCTATGATGAAAGGTCCTTCCCACTTGGGCTCGAACTTTCCTGGTGTCTTGTGAGTCAACACCATCGGCCTCCTGACTGCCAAAACCAGGTCGCCTACTTGGAAAGTCCTTTGCTTGACTTTCTTGTTGAAAGCCTATGATATACGAACTTAGTAGAGTTCAATACGTTGTTGAGCTAGGAGACGCTTTTCGTCAAGTACCTCCAGTTCCCGCAGACGATGACGTTGATTGTCCTCTTCTGTGAGTTGGTTTGTGATTGCTACGCGGAATGAGGGTATCTGGATCTCGAAAGGTAGTACCGCTTCGCTCCCGTAGACCAGGAAGAATGGTGTGTTGCCCGTCGGGGTCCGTACCGTTGTGCGGTAGGCCCAAAGGCATTTGCCGAGCTTTTCGTCCCAGTCGCGTTTGTTGGATGACACGACCTTTTTGAGTAGCCTGACGATAGTCTTGTTGAATGCCTCGGCCAATCCGTTTGCTGTCGGATTGTAGGCAGTTGAGGACACATTTTGAATGCGATTCTTGTCACAGAATCTGCTGAAAACATGGCTGATGAACTGAGGACCGTTATCGTGGATAATCCTCCGGGGTACCCCGAAACGGTAGATGATATGGTGCTTGATGAAGCTGATCACCCTAGAGCTCTTCACTTCCGTCAGTGGAACTACTTCTGTCCATTTAGAGAAGTAGTCGGTGATGGCTAGGATGAAGCGGTGTCCTCTCGATGAAGGAGGGGTGATCGGTCCTACAATATCCATGCCCCAAGCCTCGAAGGGCCAGGAGGCGACTGTAGGATGTAGTGATTCTGATGGTGTATGAATGAAGTCTATGTAAAGCTAGCACGTATGGCACTTCTTAGCATAGTCAACAGCATCAGCGGCCATGGTTGGCCAGTAGTAGCCCATGCGTCGCAGTCGATCCTGCAACTTAGGGCCAGGTTGATGGGCTCTGCAGATCCTGTCACTACCACATTTCTAGTGTGAGGGTATTTTTATCATTTTTGGGATAATTTAAATTTATTAGAATTTATTTGAATTTATGGGAATTTTTAGGAATTATTTTGGAATTGTTTGGACTAGATTGATTTTGACTAGTTTTGACCCTTGTAGACCAACCTAGAAGCTAACCCTAGTTAGTATGGACTTGGTTAGGTTATATGACTCTAGTCTAACCTAAGCTAACCCTTGGTTTGGTCATTATACTCTAGTTGGTAATAGGAATTAGAAAGTCATAAGTCATGGCTTATGATTTAGAACCATTAATGAATCATTTTAACTCATAGCCTTGTAGATTGGCCCAAAGCCCAAAATAGCAAAACCCTATGCCCTAGACTAAGTGGCCGGCCACCACCCCTATCCACATTGGAAACATCACTCTATAAATACTCTCCTAAAATTTAGGGTTGCCTCTTTCTTAGGAAAGCTCAAAGTTTAAGAAAGGTTTGTTTTCTATTTTATTTAATCCCTAGATTTCCATTCCACTTCCTTTTTCATTCAAATCTCCTCCATTAGGTTTTTAATATACCTATTCTTGCTGTTATTGAAGTTTCATTTCAGTTTGTTGTGATTTGAGTGGATTGGGACATCAAGGAGAAGAGCTCTAGAAAGGGGGTTTTTCTTGAAAGTTCAAGTATAGGTAACTTCCTCATTCCTTAATGTAATTTCAATTTCTTTACATATTTAGGAAGCCCTAGGAGTCCCCTAAGTGTCTGCATTAGTTTTGTGTCGGGTTTCATAAGTTTCGTGTCCGTTTGGACACGTATCAGAGACTGTCCCTAGGTGTTTGTCGAAATGCCTCAAAGGGCATTTCGATTTCTTTTGTGCAATATTTTTGAATGGAAATGTTTGTTTATATGTCGTTTATGGGATTCTTCCTGACTGAGATGATTATAGTGTCTGTTTGTGTCAGATTCCTGGCTTGGACACGCGCTGCACACGCGCTCGCGCGCTCGGGTTCTGCCCCTGCTACTCGGAGGTTCCACAGGACAGGACACGACACGACTTATTTCGACATGAAACTTTGTGGGATCCTTGGGGCATCTTTTGTTACCACGCTCTCCAAATTTTGTTGGGTTTCGTGCATTGGTTGGAGAGAAATCAGTCGTGTACTGATTTTTCCCTGTCCTGCGCACAGTATAATTTAGCCACTGATACGGCTCGATTACTCAGACACGGCGACACGAGGACACGATTCAGTCACTTAGACACGAGCACCTAGACCTAGCCTAGGTGGGGACACGACCACGAGGCCTAGTTTGGCCTGTGTCGTATGCACGACACGAGTGCACGTGTGCACGAGACAGTGCACTGGACAGTGCACTGTTGTGTCTAATTTGAGTTTTCTCGTGTTTGGACACGTTTGTGTCCTCGTACTTGGACACAATGTCACTGTTGGACACGTACACAACTTGTAGTTGTGTTACCAACCTTTTAAATTGCATTTTAATGTATTGTCATTAATTGTTTGTCTTTTTCCCAATTTCTGAAACATGTGTTTCCTGTCATATTTCCAGTTTTCAAATATGAACTTTGTCATCATTTTAAACCCATTTAATTACTGTTTATTGCATGTTTTAGAGCCCTAATATATTCTCCTATATGTTATCTTGTGTGTGTCAAAATTTTGGGTTTAATTGGTTGTGTTTTGTTCATGAAGACTGAGTAAATGCTAGACTGTAAAACTGAAATCATAAACTTTAGTAAACTGATTGTTGTGTTTTCAAATTATCTTGAACTCTATTTCCTGCAAATAGAATGGCTGCCACTGTCTTCCAGATTTCACTCTCCCACACATTCACACTTTGCCTCTCTTTAATACACACTCATAGGTTGATGTCCACTGTTTTCCAGTGTTGTATGAAATCTGGGAATTGACATTTGGCTGTAACTGAACACTAGTTATCTGTTTTAAACAATTATGAACTATAGTGTTGGGTCTTCTCATGTGGTAAAAACTGAGCTAGAAGTCTCTAAATCTGAACTGTTATTTCCCTTGCTGATTTCTGTGCCTAAGTCTAGTGCGCCCACACACACATACAGCCACTCATGTATGTCTCCCTCACTCACACACACATCACTCACCCTACACACATTCACATACACATCTAATTCCCATTTTCCTGTCATGTTTCAGTCCACTCTTCTTTCCACACACACACACACAAAGCCACACACATATTTCACATCATCACTCTCTTCACACACACATAGTTTACACATGCCCTCTCTATATGCCTATCTATGTAAAGTATATATGTAATATAAACTCTAATATATGTATCTATATATAATATAAGTTTGTGTTTTATATATAAATTAATAATGTATTGTGAATATATAATATATATATATGAATATCTATTTATGTATGGATATCATATAGGTACGTAATGTATATATAGGGTACATAGATATATGTGTTTAATAATTGTGTATGTGTGATGTTAGTTTGACCTAGTAATTGTGTAAGAGTACTAAGATAGGCTTGATTAGACTAAGGTAGACTAGTTTGGCCTAATTTAGACTTGGTTGACCTAGTTTGACTTCTAGGGTTGACCAGAGTTGACCAAGAGTTGACTTTGGCCTAGATTGACCTAGAATCATGTAGAATGCATAGCAGGACTTCATTATACCATTTTGGACTTGTTGTGACTTGTGCTGTTCTGATTAGGAGCCAGACACCACTCCTCGGACAGTACTTTCATATTGGACACTCAGATACCAGGCGAGTACATTCTCTGATCATTTTATATCCTGCTTAGAATTATTTCCTGTATTAAATTACTTTATTTGTACTGTCACGTTGGTCACACGGATTGGTACTATATGGATCCCTTCTTGAGATGTTATCCTTAGGGAGCATCGAGTACTACATGTTCTGTGCGTTTTACTTACATGGTGTATCACTATGCTTCACTGGTTCTTTGATCACTTGTGACATATACTCTTATGGTCACAGAGTCTCCTAGAATCTTTTATCCCATTTACTGGGTATCCTAGAATCTCTTAGAATCCCCATTTATGGGACATCCATGTATCATCCTTTGGGGGCCTTTGCATGGAATTATAACATAACCTGGTTGGATCCTTGGGTATTGATTGGGGGTACGGGGGAGTAGAAGTAGACATGTGAATAATACCCAAGTAGTATCTTATCAGAATCTCTTCCATAGTGTCTTATCAGAATCTTCTATGCCATTTACATGTCTATATTGTACTCTGACTCACTAGCCACTGTTAGTCTCTATTTATAGTAGATATTTCTATTACAGCTCTCTCTCTGTTTACATACAGCTTTTCTTTCAGTACTTGTATCTTACTTTACTGCATGATTATATTTTCTAACCTGCTATGAACTGTTGAGATGTACTGTACTCGCTCCTGTCCTGACTGGATCTGTTGAAAATATTACAGAGGACGAGGAGGAGGCCTGTCTGGATACTTACTACGGGGCAGCCTTAGATGACACTTGTGAGCTGGACCCTCAGGAGGACCCAGCTCTAGCTGAGGACATCACCCCCATTGCCTAGACTAGTCTAGTTAGGCTTATCTTTTCATGTAGTCTTGAGACATGTTTTAGCTAGACTTTATTCTGAGTTCTGAGGTGTATATATTCTTTCATTCTGTATCTGAGACCATGTACCTCTGGATATTTGCTGGGATTATCTTAGACTACTTTATCATCTATTTGCCTTGAGTTCTATTTCATATCGTGCTATCTCTTCCTTAGTTGTGATTGAGTTTATTTACTGTTATGTCACCCCCATTCGGGGAGTATAAATTATTTAGATAAGTATTGTTAGATGCATGTTGACCTAGGACAGCGTTCTACCGCCGACACTGCGGCGTAGGCTGGACGTACCCGCGTCTCGTGCCCTTACTCTAGGGTACGGGTCGTGACACATTTTTAGTGGTGGCCCATGCAGGCCTAGACTAGAAGTGTAGTGGTATTCGAACTAGAGTATCACTACAGCCTGCAGTATGATATAGGACATTAATTTTAAGGTACTCAATCACTTTAGAAAATTTTCTTTTATTGCCATCTAAATCCTTATTGTCAGCTGATCCTTTGAATTTTAACTGTCCGCCTTTGTTATTTCGCTTCTTTCTCAGAAATTGATACTCTTGTTTGTCTATCTTCAGGATGGTAGAGACTCGATCGCAGCGTACCATTCATGGGGATGCTATGGAGGGGACTGCTACCTCCCAGCCAGTACAACGAGGCCAGGGGACTGCAGCTCCTGCCACCTCTGCTCGTATTGAGACCTCGGCAGTAGCAGCAGGGGGTATGCCTCCACCGGCTCGGAGGCAGGACCCAGTCATCGTAGAGGAGCCCTTCCAGCAGCCGCCTCCAGGATACGTGGACGCAGCGCAGATGTTCGTATACTTCCAGCAGTTCGTGGACCGACAGCAGGCTCGACAGGACAGGGGCATGGAGCTGGCCCTTACGACGGTTGCAGCTCGACCGGTGGTTCAGCAGCCGAGGACACCGGGGATCGAACAGTTTCAGAAGATGATCCCCAGAGACTTTCTGGGGACGGAGGGGATCCTATATGCCGATGAGTGGATCGAACATATAGAGGAGATCTTCCGCCTGGCCAGGATACCAGCAGATCTTCAGATCGAGGCCGCAGCTAGCCGAATGCGAGATCTTGCTCGCACCCGGTATCAGTCAGACCCCAGGGTGGGTTTACTTGGGCAGACTTGGGATCAGTTCAAGGGCTTCTGCAAGAAGAAGTTCTTTCCAGATTCAGCACTCAGAGCCTTGGAGTCGCAGTTCGAGAGCCTAGTCCAGGGAAGCCTTTCAGTGGAGGAGTACGCCGGGGAGTTTGGCCACCTCGGCAGGTTTGTAGAAGGCTTGAGCGATACGGCGAAGACCCAAAGGTTCCGGAAGGGTCTAGTCAAGGAGGTCAACTCCTTGACCAAGGGCAATCGGGATGCCACGTTCGAGGAGATCTTGACGGGAGCCTTGCTAGCAGAGGATGATCTTGAGCTTAGGCTCAAGAGGGGGCGAGACCCAGTTGGGGACAGTAGCAGCAGCGGAGGCCAGGCCAAGAGGCCCCACTTTCAGGACCAGCAGCTGAGGCAGTTTCAGCCGCAGCCGATCCAGCAGAGGCCAGTTCAGCAGCAGCAGCCGAGACAGCACCAGCAGGGTCAGAGACAGGGTATCACTTGTGCCTAGTACAAGAAGCCTGGGCACGTCTTCAATGAGTGCCGAAAGAGGCTGGGCCAGTGTCTGGTGTGTGGTTCAGCAGACCACCAGATGAGGGAGTACCATATAGCACGAGCAGGCCCGGAAGGAGGAGCTAGGGCTCCAGCAGGCCAGCAGAGGGGACCAGCCCTGCCGACGTAGCAGCAGAGGTTCGTCCAGCACCAGTAGCAGGCCAGGGAAGGCCAGCAGGGGCGAGCTTTTGCCATGGCAGCTGGAGATGCAGAGGTGATAGGAGAGCTGATTGCAGGTTCGATTCTATTCGACTCCAGTCCAGCTTTTGTATTATTCGATTCTGGTGCTTCGTATAGCTTCATATCAGTATCTTTTGCGATTAGACATGGTATCATAGCTGAATCGTTGCTTAGGACTTACAAGATCATGACCGGGGGTGGTATTATCCTCGTGAGTGATGTTTGTAAGGGTCCGAGAGTAGTTTTGGGAGGCCGTGAGTTGGAGGTGAGCCTGCTCGTAATTCCATTGCCAAACTACGATATAGTACTAGGCATGGATTGGTTGAGCAGGCACCACGCCAGCATTGATTGTAGAGGGGGTAGAGTTCTTTTTAGAGCACCGGGGGAACCAGAGTTCGAGTACTCCAGACGTCAGGCAGAGCAGAGCAGCGGAGTCTTCTGTGGAGTCTCGGTCGAGGAGCAGGCGATTCCATACCCCTTGATAGTAGAGTATATGGATGTTTTCCAAGAGAAGATGCCGGGATTGCCACCAGACATAGACATAGAGTTCTCGATAGACTTGGTTCCAGGAGCGGAACCCATCTCTCAGCATATCTATCGGGTGAACAACAGTGAGCTGGTGGAGCTGAAGAAGCAGGTAGATGAGCTACAGGACAAGGGTTTCATCCGCTCGAGTTCGTCGCCATGGGGTACACCAGTGTTGTTCGTGCCGAAGAAGGATGGGTCAGTACGCATGTGTATTGACTATAGGGCACTCAACAACCTCACGATCAAGAACAAATACCCACTGCCGTGGATCGACGATCTTTTTGACCAGTTGAGCGGAGCTCAGGAATTTTCCAAGATTGATCTGAGGTTGGGATATCACCAGGCGAAGGTGAAGAGGGAGGATATTCCCAAGACCGCTTTCAGGACGCGATACGGGCAGTTTGAGTTTTTGGTTATGCCGTTTGGGCTAACCAATGCACCAGCAGTATTTATGAACCTTATGAACAAGGTGTTCCACCAGTATCTGGATCAGTTTATGGTAGTATTCATTAATGACATCTTGGTATATTCCAAGACTGAGGAGGAGCACGAGGAGCATTTGAGGATCGTGCTGGAGACTCTCAGGAAGGAGCAGCTTTACGGGAAGCTCTCCAAGTGTGAGTTCTTCTTAGACCGGGTAGACTTCTTGGGGCATGTAGTGACTGGAGATGGTATCTCAGTTGACCCCAAGAAGATTGTAGTAGTTGGGGCATGGGCAGCGCCGACTTCAGTTGCAGAGATCAGGAGTTTCCTGGGGCTGGCAGGATATTATCGAAGATTTGTGCAGGATTTCTCCCGGGTTGCAGAGCCGTTGACTCGGTTAACCCGGAAGGATGCTGAGTTCATTTGGTCAGAGGAGTGTCAGGCAGCTTTTGATGAGTTAAAGAAGCGGCTTACGACAGCTCCGATTCTGACATTGCCTTCAGGATCAGGTGGTTTCACTATTTATAGTGATGCTTCAGGGAAGGGGCTGGGTTGCGTCTTATAGCAGCATGGGAAGGTGATTGCCTATGCTTCCAGGTAATTGCGTCCCCATGAGAAGAACTACCCTACCCACGACCTGGAGCTGGCAGCAGTAATATTTGCTCTGAAGTTGTGGAAACATTATCTGTATGGTGAGAGGGTGGAGATCTTCACAGATCACAAGAGCTTAAAGTATGTGTTCACTCAGAAGGAGTTGAACATGAGACAGCGCAGATGGCTAGAGTTGATGAAGTATTTTGACATCCTACTTCAGTATCACCCAGGGAAGGCCAACGTGGTTGTCGATGCCTTGAGTAGGTATCCGACAGCCATGTGTTTGACCATGGATCGGCATTTGCTTGCCGACTTGGAGAGCCTTGGGATTGAGGTGATCATGCCCGGAGTGCAGATGCAGTTGTGGGGTATGCAGATTCAGTCAGATTTGATGGAGAGGATCAAGTCGACACAGTTTGAGGACGTTTCTCTGCGGTGTCTCCGAGAGCAGGTTCGAGCAGGATTGCTGGAGGGTGAGCTTTTTCTTGCAGAGGATGGTGCCTTGAGGCACGGTTCCAAATTATGTGTGCCCAGCGAAGATCTCAGGGAGCAGGTTATGCAGGAGGCCCACAGATCTCAGTACTCTATACACCCGGGTGCCAACAAGATGTACCGAGATCTGAGGGAGCATGTTTGGTGGTCAGGGATGAAGCGGGAGGTGGCTCGCTTCGTGGCTAGGTGCTTGGTCTGTCAGCAGGTCAAGGCAGAGAGACAGAGGCCCGGTGGATTGTTGCAGCCGCTGCCCATTCCCGAGTGGAAATGGGAGCATATCACTATGGATTTCGTATCAGGATTGCCGCGTACTCCAGAAAGAAAAGACGCGATTTGGGTCATCGTTGACAGGTTGACCAAATTGGCCTACTTCTTACCATTCAAGGTGGGTACGTCTACAGAGAGGCTGGCGGAGATGTATATACGGCAGATAGTCAGGATTCACGGAGTTCCAGTCAGCATCGTCTCAGATCGGGATAGCCATTTTATTTTCCATTTCTGGAGGAGTCTGCAGACCAGCTTGGGCACTCAGCTCAAGTTTAGTACTGCATACCACCCCCAGATGGACGGACAGTCGGAGCGGACTATTCAGACACTTGAGGATATGCTACGGACATGCGTCCTAGACTTTGGAGGTTCCTGGGAGGATCATCTTCATTTGGTGGAGTTTGCTTACAATAATAGTTTCCAGGCCAGCATTGAGATGTCACCTTTCGAGGCTCGGTACGGGCGTAGGTGTCGTACACCCTTATCTTGGGATGATGTTGGTGAGCGAGCTTTACTGGGGCCAGAGATGGTTGTTGATACAGCCGAGAAGGTAAAGCTCATCAGAGACAGACTTCGCATGGCGCAGGACAGACATCGGCACTGGGCCGATAGCCACCGGAGGCCGTTGGAGTTTGAGGTACAGATTAGAGTAGGATTAGATTGAGGTTTGTTTGCTTGTGATTTTTTGATCATATTTGTTTATTATTATTAATTGAGACCTTGCTTGTGATTAGGTTGGAGACCAGGTTTTCTTGAGGATATCTCCGACTCGTGGTACGATACGTTTTGGTGGAGGCGGGAAGCTTAGCCCGCGCTTCATCGGCCCTTTCGTTATCAGCGGGAGAGTCGGTGACGTTGCATACAGGCTAGACTTGCCGTCTGTGCTAGTGGGGGTCCACAACGTATTCCATGTATTACAGTTAAGATGGTACGTGGCTGACCCTAGCCATGTGATCGATCATTCAGAGATTGAGGTTGGGCCTTCTCTCAGCTATCCAAAGCAGCCAGTGGAGATTCTGGATCGACGGGAGAAGGTTCTGAGGAACCAGGTGATACCTTTGGTACGCGTTGCATGGAGGCATCATTCTCCAGAAGAGTCTACCTGGGAGTGGAAGGATGAGATGCACGAGCGTTACCCCTATCTTTTTGGACCGTGAGGTATACTTTCTATCCTTCTCATCAGTTGTATTTCGCCTTTCAATTTCGAGGACAAAATTCTTTTAAGGAGGGTAGATTTTTCACTACTATATTTCTAGTGTGAGGTATTTTTGGCATTTTTGGGATAATTTAAATTTATTAGAATTTATTTGAATTTATGAGAATTTTTAGAAATTATTTTGGAATTGTTTGGACCAGATTGATTTTGACTAGTTTTGACCCTTGTAGACCAACCTAGAAGCTAACCCTAGTTAGTATGGACTTGGTTAGATTATATGACTCTAGTCTAACCTAAGCTAACCCTTGGTTTGGTCATTAGACTCTAGTTGGCAATAGGAATTAGAAAGTCATAAGTCATGGCTTATGATTTAGAACCATTAATGAATCATTTTAACTCATAGCCTTGTAGATTGGCCCAAAGCCCAAAATAACAAAACCCTAAGCCCTAGACTAAGTGGCCGGCCACCACCCCTATCCACATTGGTAACATTACCCTATAAATACTCTCCTAAAATTTAGGGTTGCCTCTTTCTTAGGAAAGCTCAAGGTTTAAGAAAGGTTTGTTTTCTATTTCATTTAATCCCTAGATTTCCATTCCACTTCTTTTTTTATTCAAATCTCCCCCATTAGGTTTTAATATACCTATTATTGCTGTCATTGAAGTTTCATTTCAGTTTGTTGTGATTTGAGTGGATTGGGACATCAAGGAGAAGAGCTCTAGAAAGGGGGTTTTTCTTGAAAGTTCAAGTATAGGTAACTTCCTCATTCCTCAATGTAATTTTGATTTCATTACATATTTAGGAAGCCCTAGGAGTCCTCTAAGTGTCTGCATTAGTTTCATGTCGGGTTTCATAAGTTTTGTGTCCGTTTGGACACGTATCAGAGACTGTCCCTAGGTGTTTGTCGAAATGCCTCAAAGGGCATTTCGATTTCTTTTGTGCAATATTTTTGAATGAAAATGTTTGTTTATATGTCGTTTATTGGATTCTTCTTGACTGAGATGATTATAATGTCTGTTTGTGTCGGATTCCTGGCTTGGATACGTGCTGCACACGCGCGCGTGCTCGGGTTCTGTCCTCTGCTACTGGGGGTTCCATAGGACACGACACGACTTATTTTGACACAAAAATTTGTGGGATCCTTGGGGCATCTTCTGTCACCACGCTCCCCAAATTTTGTTGGGTTTCGTGCATTGGTTGGAGAGAAATCAGTCGTGCACTGATTTTTTTCCTGTCCTGCGCACAGTGTAATTTAGCCACTGATACGGCTCGATTACTCAGACACGGCGACACGAGGACACGATTCAGTCACTTAGACACGAGCACCTAGACCTAGCCTAGGTGGGGACACGACCATGAGGCCTAGTTTGTCCTATGTCGTGTGCACGACACGAGTGCACGTGTGCACGAGACAGTGCACTGGACAGTGCACTGTTGTGTCTGATTTGAGTTTTCTCGTGTTTGGACACGTTTGTGTCCTCGTGCTTGGACACAATGTCACTGTTGGACACGTACACAACTTGTAGTTATGTTACCAACCTTTTAAATCGCATTTTAATGTATTTTCATTAATTGTTTGTCTTTTTCCCAATTTCTGAAACATGTGTTTCCTGTCATATTTCCAATTTTCAAATATGAACTTTGTCATCATTTTAAACCCATTTATTTACTGTTTATTGCATGTTTTAGAGTCCTAATATATTCTCCTATATGTTATCTTGTGTGTGTCAAAATTTTGGGTTTAATTGGTTGTGTTTTGTTCATGAAGACTGAGTAAATGCTAGACTGTAAAACTGAAATCATAAACTTTAGTAAACTGATTGTTGTGTTTTCAAATTGTCTTGAACTCTATTTCCTGCAAATAGAATAGCTGCCACTATCTTCCAGATTTCACTCTCCCACACATTCACACTTTGCCTCTCTTTAATACACACTCATAGGTTGATGTCCACTGTTTTCCAGTATTGTATGAAATCTAGGAATTGACATTTGGTTGTAACTGAACACTAGTTAACTGTTTTAAACAATTATGAACTATAGTGTTGGGTCTTCTCATGTGGTAAAAACTGAGCTAGAAGTCTCTAAATCTGAACTGTTATTTCCCTTGCTGATTTCTGTGCCTAAGTCCAGTGCACCCACACACCCACACAGCCACTCATGTATGTCTCCCTCACTCACACACACATCACTCACCCTACACATATTTACATACACATCTAATTCCCATTTTCCTGTCATGTTTCAGTCCACTCTTCTTTCCACACACACACACAAAGCCACACACATATTTCACATCATCACTCTCTTCACACACACACAGTTTACACATGCCCTCTCTATATGCCTATCTATGTAAAGTATATATGTAATATAAACTCTAATATATGTATCTATATATAATATAAGTTTGTGTTTTATATATAAATTAATAATGTATTGTGAATATATAATATATATATATGAATATATATTTATGTATGGATATCATATAGGTACGTAATGTATAGATAGGGTACATAGATATATGTGTTTAATGATTGTGTATGTGTGATGTTAGTTTGACCTAGTGATTGTGTAGGAGTACTAAGCTAGGCTTGATTAGACTAAGGTAGACTAGTTTGGCCTAATTTAGACTTGGTTGACCTAGTTTGACTTCTAGGGTTGACCAGAGTTGACCAAGAGTTGACTTTAGCCTAGATTGACCTAGAATCATGTAGAATGCATAGTAGGACTTCATTATACCATTTTGGACTTGTTGTGACTTGTGCTGTTCTGATTAGGAGCCAGACACCACTCCTCGGACAGTACTTTCATATTGGACACTCAGATACCAGGCGAGTATATTCTCTGATTATTTCATATCCTGCTTAGAATTATTTTCTGCATTAAATTACTTTACTTGTACTGTCACGTTGGTCACATGGATTGGTACTATATGGATCCCTTCTTGAGATGTTATCCTTAGAGAGCATCGGGTACTACATGTTCTGTGCATTTCACTGACATGGCGTATCACTATGCTTCACTGGTTCTTTGATCACTTGTGACATATAATCTTATGGTCACATGGTCTCCTAGAATCTCTTATCCCATTTACTGGGTATCCTAGAATCTCCTAGAATCCCCATTTATGGGACATCCATGTATCACCCTTCGGGGGCCTTTGTATGGAATTATAACATAACCTGGTTGGATCCTTGTGTATTGATTGGGGGTACGGGAGAGTAAAAGTAGACATGTGAATAATACCCAAGTAGTATCTTATCAGAATCTCTTCCATAGTGTCTTATCAGAATCTTCTATGCCATTTACATGTCTATATTGTACTCTGACTCGCTAGCCACTGTTAGTCTCTATTTATAGTAGATATTTCTATTACAGCTCTCTTTCTATTTACATACAGCATTTCTTTCATTACTTGTATCTTACTTTACTGCATGATTATATTTTCTAACCTGCTATGAACTGTTGAGATGTACTGTACTCGCTCCTGTCCTGACTGGACCTGTTGAAAATATTACAGAGGACGAGGAGGAGGCCTGTCTGGATACTTACTACGGGGCAGCCTTAGATGACACTTGTGAGCTGGACCCTCAGGAGGACCCAGCTCTAGCTGAGGACATCACCCCCATTGCCTAGACTAGTCTAGTTAGGCTTATCTTTTTATGTAGTCTTGAGACATGTTTTAGCTAGACTTTATTCTGAGTTCTGAGGTGTATATATTCTTTCATTCTGTATCTAAGACCATGTACCTCTGGATATTTGCTGGGATTATCTTAGACTACTTTATCATCTATTTTCCTTGAGTTCTATTTCATATCGTGCTATCTCTTCCTTAGTTGTGATTGAGTTTATTTACTGTTATGTCACCCCCATTCGGGGAGTATAAACTGTTTAGATATGTATTGTTAGATGTATGTTGACCTAGGATAGCGTTCTACCGCCGATACTGCGGCGTAGGCTGGACGTACCTACGTCTCGTGCCCTTACTCTAGGGTACGGGTCATGACAGGTCCCATCGTGAGCTTTTCGAAGGGCTTCGGCTGCTTCTTCGTTGGACAGACATCGCAGGAGAAGTCCATCGTAGGAGCATCGGAATAGCATTTTGGTAGCCGTATCGTAGTAGAATCGAAGGGAGCATCTCCTGACTGAGACAGCTTTTTTCGGGTCTTCTGGGAGAATTTCGTGAACAGCGAAGTCGATGAACGAAAATCTCCAGTCTCGGACGTTAACACCAGCACTTGTTGACATGGCATGGGTCACTTATGAGCACAGGTTGTTTTTAGGACAGACCAAGTCTCGACCAACTACCGTGACGTAGTGTTGAGTCCCGAGGGGTGCTGCTAACGAGGCTGCGAGGCCAGCCAGAGCGTCAGCCTCCAGATTTTGTAAATAAGGTACATGTTCGATGAAGAACTCGGCGAAGGTTGAAATGATGTTCAACGCAACTTCATGGTAAGGGATCAGGTCTTCATGGCGAACCTCGTATTGCCCTCTGATCTGGTTTACGACGAGTTTTAAGTCGCCGTAGGCTTCCAGATGATCCACCCCCTGCTGTCGCGCCAGCTGGAGTCCCATGATGAGAGCGTTGTACTCGACAACATTGTTGGAGCACGGCTTCGAAAGGGAGTAGGCGCGCTGGATGACCAGCTGATCGGGAGAGACGAAGACTACCCACACTCCTACGATAATTTGGCCTTTGGGGCCTGTTCTTGAAGCGCCATCGAAAAACATCCGCCAGACGGAGCTTTCTTCGGTGACGTTAGATTCTTGGACCTCATTCGGGATGTCTTCATAGAGTCTGGAGGACTCCGGAATGGGGTGTGCAGCTAAAAAGTCGGCCAGAGCCTGACCCTTGACGGCTTTTTGTGGAACGAACACCATGTTGTATGGTGTTAGCAGGATCGCACACGTAGCTAGTCGGGAATTTAATGACCCTGGCTTCGTCATGAGCACTCTGAGTGGATTGACTCGGGAGATGACATAAATCGTCCGGCCCGAGACATAATGGCGAGTCTTCTGGATGGCAAATACCAACGCCAAGCACTCCTTTTCAACGGGGTTGTACCGGTGTTCGGCCCCGATAAGTGTTCGACTGAGGTAGTAGATGGCTTTCTCTTAGCATGTATCGCTGTTTTGAACCAGCAAAGCGCCGAAGGAATGATCCATGGCACGGACGTAGTAGAGGAATGGTTTGCCGACGACGGGCGCCACTAGGACTGGTGGACTCGTCAGGTAAGCTTTGATGTCGTCGAAAGCTTTTTGGCATTCCTCTGTCCAGACGTAAGGGACTCCCTTCTTCATAAGCTGAGTGAAGGGTCGACATTTTTTGGAAAGGTTTGCTATGAACCTCTGGATGTATGCCAGACGTCCCTGCAGGCCTCGAAGTTCTCAAAGGTTCTTCGGAGGGCCCATGTCGAGGATGGCTTTGGTCTTCTCGGGATCGACATGAATGCCTTTCGCCGTGATAATGAAGCCCAAGAACTTTTTGCTGGAAACCCCTAAGAAGGATTTAGCGGGGTTCATCTTGAGTTGGTGCACCCGCATGAGATCGAAGACTGTCTTCAGGTCTTGTAGGTGATCTCCTTTGAGACGGCTCTTGACTGCGATGTCATCAACATAGCATTCGACTGTCTTGCGAAGATGCTGACGGAAAATGGTGCTCATAGCTCATTGGTATGTGGTACCAGCGTTCTTCAATTCGAAGGGCATCACTGTGTAGAAGAAAACGCCTTTTGGAGTCCTGAATGACGTATGTTTTGCGTCATCGGGAAACATCTTGATCTGGTTGTAGCCCGAATACCCGTCCATAAAAGACATGCATTCGAAGCCACATGTGTTGTCGATCATCACGTCGGTGATGGGAAGCGGGAATTCGTCCT
Organism: Iris pallida; assembly: GCA_029216955.1. Taxonomy (NCBI): domain Eukaryota; kingdom Viridiplantae; phylum Streptophyta; class Magnoliopsida; order Asparagales; family Iridaceae; genus Iris; species Iris pallida. Next base: position 184,235 of record JANAVB010005200.1, read on the forward strand.
TCGGGCAGGCGGAGTTGAGATCCCTAAAGTCGATACAGACTCGAATCTTTCCATTCTTCTTGGTGACAGGGACAACGTTGGCCACCCAATTCGGGTGTTGTTCTTCAAAGATGAAGCCGCTAGTCAAGAGTTTGTCCACCTCCTGATCGATAGCGTTCATGATGTCCGGACGAAAGCGTCGCTGTTGTTGTTTGATAGGCTTGGCATCGGGCAAGATGTTGAGCCTATGCATCGCGATCTGAGGATCAAGTCCCGGCATGTCTTCGTAGCTCCAGGCGAAGACATCAATATATTCTTTAGCCAGTTGGATTAAAGACTCCCGGTCTTCTCCTTTTAGGCATTTACTGATGAAGATGGGTTTGGAAGAAGATCCATCCCCAAGGTCGATCGGCTCGACTTCGTCTTCGGTAGGGGGTTCGCGTAGCTCAAAACGAGACTCCCATTGTTCTCCTAAGCGTTGCGTCCAGGGTTCTTCTTCGAAGAATTCCGGCGCTTGATCTTCGCCTTCATCTTCTTGAGGTTGAGCGGATGTCATGTTGGCTGACAGCACTCTCTTGAAGACTGAGCCGATACTGGTATCGGAATCCCAAGTTGATGCTTCAGACGAATGAGAATGTTCTGCTTCTTTTGCCTCCGAACTCTCTGGAGTTGACGACAGCGTGACATAGCCTATCCCCCGTCGAGTCCGATTATAGTAGTCCTACGACTTTCCTTTAGGTGTTGGAAGTCGGAGAGGAAAATGTCGACCCTTGCCGTAGTTTGATGGATTCTTCGTCTTGACTCCGCGGGAGGACTACAGAACAGACCCCTTGGAACGGGACCATTGTCCAGAGAGGGTGCGTCTACATCAGCAGAGATATATTCCCCTAGCTCTTCATATGTGAGTACTGGGATTGGATCGGGAGAGTCCACCACAGGTTTGATTTCAGGGTCCGAGAGGGCTATGTGGGCCTTCTCTGGCAGCTTGGGAGATGGTTGTGGCGGCTTGCCCTTAAGACGCACCTTCAGAGGTGCTTCAACTGCGCCTTCGGTGATGGGTGCCTTCCCCTGTAGTTTTGCCATAAGGGGAGCCGATGTTTGAGGCGGCTTTCCCTTGAGTCGTATCTTCAGGGGAGCTTCAGGAGCAGTTGGTGCTTTCCCGGGTAGCTTGATGTTCATGGGAGGCAACTTCTGAGGCGGTTTACCTTTGAGTCAGATCTTCAAAGGAGCATCGGGAGTCATTTTCGGCTCCATATTCGGCTCTGCTACCGTTTCTGCCTCGTCGTCAGCATCATTGGCTTCCTCCTCGTCAGGTGACTTGTACAAGGAGGAATCAGTGAAGTAGGCTTCAACCCCTTTGAAAGGGTCAATGTCCGCAAACTCCGTCCGGAAGACGTCGTTGGTGGACACGTACTTTATACATTGGTGGAGTGTGGATGGCACCACCATGTACTCATGCAGCCATGGACGACCTAACAGGAGGTTGTAGTTGACGTCGGCGTCCATGACATAACAAGTCACCTCGGTTCTGAGGTTACCGATATGGCACTTTAGTCGTATCTTGCCCAGTGGCTCGCTTTTGCTAGCGTTGAAGCCACTGATTGTTGTGTTGGATGGCGCCAGTCGGTACATTGGGATCCCCAATATTGAGAGCAGCATCTTCGGAATAATGCTGAGGGAAGACCCCGGATCGATCTAAATCCGCTTTACCTTGACAGAACTGATATAACCTGTATAATACAGCGGCCTGTTGTGTCGGTTGTGCTTGAGGAGCATGTCCTGTTGGGTGAAGGTTATATTGGGGATAACCTCATCCGCACAATGACAGTATGTACATGTAGTTAGGAGATCTTCAGGCTGCTTGACCTGACTGATGAAGGACTCAGCATCCTTCAGGGCTTCACATAGAGCTTCGCGAGTATCTTTGGAAAGACGAAGGAGCTCAAACAGAGAAAGGCGGGCAGGAGTACTGGCCAGTTGTGCCATTATGTCGAAGTTGTGGGGCTTGGCTAGCCCAGAAGCATTCTCCTTTCGCAGAGGTCTATCGAATCGAGCCTCTACATGCTTCTGCTTATTGGCTGCTGAGGGCTTAGACGGGCCCTCTTCCTGGGCAGCAGGGATGGTGCAAGGAGGCACCACCTCGATGGCAGCTTCGTCGGGTTGGGCGTTCTGTTGTAAATGCATCTGTACAAGAAGAGCCTCTTCTGCGGAGGAAGAGACCATGTGGCAAGACTTGATCTTCCTGCCTTTGGTTTTGGAGGCAGAGCGTACCTCCGGTTGAGTAAACTCGGAGATGAGATCAGGGTGAACCAATAAGATCTCTCCCCGAGATATGGTGAGTGGGATGAGTCCACTCACGTTGTCACGAGTAGGTGGTAAGTTAACCACCTCCATTGTCGCCTTAGGGATGGGGATGACACCATCTTGTGCTGTAGTTGGCGGCAAGGTACCGAACTGGAGTGACACCATGTTGGCTGAAACCGTCTTCTCCTCGTAGTCGACGGAGATAACATCCGTATTGATCATGCGCTGGATGTAGTTTTTGAGGACGTAGCAGTCCTTGGTTGGGTGTCCGACAAACCGATGGTAGTGACAGTACCTCGAATTGTCCACTTTCCCAACCTCGTCCGGACGCTTCGGGTCCGACAACTTGATCTTGTCACCCTACTTCAGTATCTCAAAGAGTTGCAGGGTGTCTTCATCGTTGAACGAATAAACCTCCTTTAGTCTTGGTGCAAGTGTAGGCTTCTGAGTAGGTGTTGATGCACCTTTTGAGGCATTGACAGTCAATGCCTGTTTCCCCTTCGTCTTTCGTCCGGGGTTGTTGGCTGCAGGCCGTTTCCCCTTGTTTTCAAAGGCGGGGAAACTGACTCTCAGAAGACGAGCATTGGCCGCCTTCTTTTCTGCGGCCTCGGCTTCGATGATCAGGGAACTCCAGTCGGGAGGAGGAGTAGAGTTGAGCCAGAGTTTGACTGCAGGGAGCATGTTCATGCTGCAGGAGGAGAGGAGCGCATGTTCTGGCATGCCCGGGGGCAGTCCGAAGCAGGCCTGTCGGAAGCGTTCGATGAATACCCGAACTGTTTCCTTCTCCTTCTGGCGTATCTCTATGAGGAAGAGGCGCATCTCATGTCCTTCCCGCCGTCGTAGAAACGGTCGAGGAAAAGGCGCATCAAATCATCGAAGGAAGATATGGAATTATCGGGGAGGCTGCAGTACCAGTCGTACACCACTCCTTTCATTGCGTCGACAAATATACTGGTGAGTAGCGCATCCTTCTTCGGGAGATATCCCATCTGAGACTGGAAATACATCAGATAGCGACGCGGAGAGTCCTTCCCGTCATATGGCATCAGTGTTTGTGGTTTATATTTGAGAGGATAAACCACTTTATTCCATTTGAGGGGATAAGGTTGGGGGATGCCCATCTTTTGGCGCTCCTCTTGTCTCGTCTTGGACTCAAAGTGCTCGCACAGGTCCCTGATCATCTCGACCACGTCTTCCGTGGAGCTGGGAGTCGGGGAAGGTGGTACCACCTGGAGTTGAGCATTTGAGGGCTCCGACGTCCGGGGGGCTTCGCGACGATCCGTATCCAAGGATACCCGTTGAGGGGGTACACTTGACTCTCTATTGGCCCCTGGGTCGGGATCGGTAGAAGGTGTCCTGGCCAAAGCTGACCGTATCTCAAATACTGCTTGAGTCAGTGTTTGCATAGAGGCAGAGAGGGTTTTGAGTCCTTCCTCCAAGGTATCCATGCGCTGGACGAGGTCTGGTGGCGGCGCATCAGACTCCGTATCACCTCCAGCTATGTAGACTGTCATGACACGGCTGGAGTCGGATGGCTCAGTTGAGGCTTCGCTTTCAGCCTCACTCTCCTGTAGAGGAGTTGTTGTTCCCGGAGCTTGGTCTTGGCTACCCCCAGCTATGTTCCTGAGGACTTCTTCGTCTTCGAGACTCGGATCCGCAGGGCTAGGCTACCCCCAGCTAAGTTTTGGAGGACGCCTTAGTCTTCGGGAGAAGTATCCGTAAGGGCCTGATTACCTCCAGTCATATCTTGAAGGACTTCTTCATCTTCGAGATGCAGGTCCACAGGGGCTAGACAACCCCTAGCTATGTCGGGGAGGCTGACTTCGCCCTAAGGATGAATATCCATGCCAGCTGTGCTTTGGAGGACACCCTCGTCTTCGGAAGGAGGATCAACAAGGGCTTGACTACCCCCAGCTTCCTCCAAGAGCTTCTTCCTCCCCCGAGTGCCTTCGAACACTCCGGAGGACGAGACGGTTGTTTTGGATTTCCTCGGCTGGCTCTTGGACGAAGAAATGACAGTCGCCTTTCGGACTGACGAGGAGTTGGAGATTACATTGCATGAAGTAACCTCTAGTTCTGGCTTATCTTTTGTTGACACTTTCTTCCCGAGACGACGTCGGAGGGGTGTCGATGACTGCAGCCGCTGGAACACCGACTGTCTTGGTGGGACTGCTGACTTGCAACAGCAGTTGATGGTGACCACAGCACAAGTGTGCCCTGTGAAAGGCGCATCGTGCTTGTGAGTTGACTCTCCTGATCTGCACTTGTGAGTGATCACGTTACGCAGATCGTTGGAGGAGAGTGCTACCTTCGTACCCCCTTCAGGAGCATGGCAAGGCCAAGCGCCGGGGTGGTCAGGTGAATGTTATGCCCCCTGGTCCAACACCAAACAGGTGCTCAGATCAGTAGTGGGGAACAACTTTTAAAGTGACTTGAACGAACCTCAGACGCATAACCCGAGGGGGCACGGGGGTTTAAGACCACTGGGTTTGCCTTACTCGACTTGGTTGCGAACGCAACAGATGCACCCAAGTGAGATAAGGACTTTGAAGGTTGGCTCGTTTCTGGCGCCGTAGCACCAGAGTCAACCTTATACAGCTTACCATCAGCAGCGTGCATGATTGTGAGCGCATGCTTCTGGCTTGCTGCTGGCATAGCACGTTTGGGACGCATGGCCCGTGCTGCCTTGGACTTCTTCGTACTAGCCCGCTGGGGCGTGTAGTACTCAGAATCCAAATTCTCCTCGCCACTACAGCGAGTGAGTCTGTCAAAGACAGAGACCTTCTGTGGCGCATCGGAGGTGATGCACGGGGCATTAGCTGCGCCCCTGCTCCGTCGATGCATCTTCCTCGCCTGAGAGAGAGATGGCTGGGGAATGTGGTCAGCTGCATATTTTCCCGAAGGATGCGCTACACCGGTGGGCGCATCTCGGTTACTGAGGACGTCAGCAGGAAGGGAAGGCTGGATCGACGTATCCCCTTCGGTGGTGGTGCCAGAGGCGTCGACCTTGCGCACCCTGACTCGGCGGGTCTTCTTCGGCTTTGGCAGCCGCTTCGAAGGACTCGCACTGCCTTCAGAGATGAACTCCTCATACACCAGTTGATTGAGGTGTATGACCAGCGTCTTGTGGGAGGAGCCCACCTTCACATCGTCGGATTGTGACACAGCTTTCTCGGTGGAGGAGAAAGAGGTCCCCAGCAGAGTCGCCAGCTTGTTTGCCATTAAAATCTTTTGATTGCAAATTTTAATACAAACAGAACAGTGTTACAATATAGGATTTAGATGTAGTCCTAGGAGTACACTTTTGTTTATCTGGGTCCCTTGTGCCGATGGAGCGAGTGGTAATGTGTTGACTCCATTGACGATCTGACGACGGTTATCGGTTCTCTGAAGGTTTGGATTGCTCTGGGTGCCGGAGCTTGCTGAGAGGAGGAAGACGTTGAGTGTCTGTATCTGTCTCTCTGGTTGTGCGATGTCTCTGTCTGTCTATGAATGTTCGTCTCTGTGTGTGTGTAGGTGTGGAAGAAGGAAATGATCTCTCTATTTATATAATCTGCAGACTGCTGCTCATGCGCGCATATGTAGGATGCGCCTGGACGCGGGGACACCACGTGGTGATTGCTGATGGAGGCGCATGGACGATGCGCCCTGATTGAGGGGTTAAATTTTTCATACTACTGTTGTGGGCCGGCACGTAGCAGAGAAGAGGATTTTTCTGTTGCTGAGATCTTGGGTGAATCGAGTCAAAGGACACGTGTCATCGGCCCATGGCTCGGAGATCTCGAATTTGGTGGGGAATGATCTGGTTGGATGCGCCTAGGATTGGGTGCATGAGGAGACGTTGGCTCGTAACCTTTGGGAGTCACGAACCATTCAGGGCGCATGGCTTTTGAGGTGCATGTGAAGCTTCAGTAGTGACTTTACTTCTGTCTTTTGGGATCAGAGAGAAGTCTGGAACGCATGGCTTTTGAGGCGCATGCAGAGCTTCAGTAGTGACTTTACTTCTGTCTTTAGGGCTCAGAGAGAAAGTCTGAGACGCATGGCTTTTGAGGCGCATGCAAAACTTTGGGCGCATAGCCGCGGAGGCGCATGCGAGTGGTTGGGCGGCCACGTGGCTTGTAACCGTCGAAGGAAAGTAATGATGATGCTGACGTTGGCGACGCTTTGTTTTCTGAAAAAGCTGTCAACTGCAGTCTTCAGGGGACGTGCTGCCAACTCTGTCAGACTTCAGCATTTAATATTCTTTGACAGGTGATGGACTGTTGGAGTGGGCGCATCGATCGACATTCCACTAGGCGCATGGGGCCGCATGGGGGCGCATGCTTGTGAAGCGCTTGGTGCTGAGGGGCACGTCTGTGTGATGCGCGGTCTGGCCGACGCATCCGCTCCGCTTTGACACGTCTTTTGGTACGACTGTTACGTTCTTCGAGTGCTTTAAATAGCCGTTTTTGACTTGGCCGAATTCGAAGCGTCAGGTTCATCCATTTAATGCAAATTCATTGCACGGGATTCGGAGAGCCATCCACTTGGCGTATGGGTTTGATTTACCCGGCCTATAAATAGTGGCATGGAGAGGGTTTGCTTCTCGTTCTCTCACGTTCTCCCGGAATAAACTTGTTTACTCGAGTGCATTCTGTTGATGAGATGCTTCCGAGGGTGAAGATGCGACGCATTGTCTTCATTTATGCACTTGAAGGTGACTGTTACATCCAAAAGTCGGATTCGAGGGCTTCTGAGGCAGGCAGAAGGTGCCTGTTGCATCCAAAGATCGGGATGCTCGAGCCTCGTCTCCGTTATGTGGGAAGAGCCGCAGATCGGAATTGCGGTGCTGCGGCTTTGGGGGCTCTTTCTTCCTTCAAAGTGGGTGTTGCCCATTCTGGTTGTGTTGAAAGCTGCTCCTTTAGCCGCGGTTTCGATTGCGGTCTTCTTTCGCCTTTGGAGGCTCTTTCGAAGCCTCCCCTGGCCACAGGTTGGCTTGCGGTGCTCTTCTCTTCCTCGGTTTGGGGAGCTCTTCCTCCAGCTAGAGGATTGATTGCCACCCTCGTTCTGCTCAATAAATGCTTTATTAGTCGAAGCATTTAGACGGCAGTGAGCCTGGCTGGAAGGGTGGCACATAACTGAGCTGCTGAAGGAATGCACATAACTGAGGATGCACATAACAGAGCTGCTAAAGGGATGCGCCCGACTGGGAGCACATGGTGGGATGCGCCTGAGAGCGCATGGTGAGATGCGCCTGTTCGAGAGCACATGATGATGCTGTGCCTGGCTGTAGACTTAGGGTCTTTTCTTTTTGTAGAAGTTCTCCTTTGTACAGCCCTTTTTAAGACATGTAATAGACTTTTATATGAAATAAAAATCTTTTTTAGTGTCTTTATTCTTGTTTTGCTGTGTCCAACTGAACTTCCTAGCGCATGTAGTGTTTGGCGCATAGGATTTTTTATTGTAAAATTCCATGCTTCTACACTTTGTTCTGGAGAGGAGGAGGAATAGCCAAAAGACTACACCCAGTGGATTGCGCAGGAGCAACAGGGTGCTTGAGAAGTGGAGTAGAGCCTTTTTCCTTGCTGTAAGACGAGAAAAGATTAGCCAAAGGGCTGTCTCTCTTAGACTGTGCAGTGTGCGCATGAGTTGGAGTAGTTGTTGGCGCACTGGCAGGTTGCGCATGAGTAACTCTGGCAGAAAGTCTTCTGGCCTCAGTCACAGTAGCTTGCGCAGCAGGAGTCTTGTTGCCAGAGTGTTTGGGTTGCACTCTGGTTGCTGGAGTGGTGATTTGCGCAGGCAGAGTTGCAGCCAACTGCGCCAGAGGAATAGGAGTCTTGCACTTTGACAGAGCAGCATAGGAAGTATGTTGCGCACTGGCAAGGGAAGCAGCACACTGCGCATGGAAAGTAGCAGCAGACTGCGCAACAGCAACAGCAATCTTGGGAACAGAGGCAGTAGATTGCGCAGTAGGCTGAGCAACAGAAGCAGTGGACTGCGCAACAGTCTTGGGGACCCACACTGGGTGAACTTTGCTTGTGGCAGAAGTTGTTGCAGTACAAGGGGTGGTCCTGGAGTTGATCATCGCCTCGTAGGCCATCTGGTTGACCTTTACAACCAGCGTCTTCTGCGTCTTTCCGATAGACGCAACGTCACATTAAGTTGTCACTTCCTCGTCGGAGGAGAAAGTCGTCCCCAGCAGAGTCGCCATTTTGTTTGCAAAAATAAAAGTTGATATTTATTTCAACAAACTTTGTAAGAAGATTACAAGAATTCTGGAAAAGTACAACTATAGGAATCCGATCTGAATGACGATCGCTTTATCCCTTGGACGATGTGAACTTTGAAGATGGTAGCCTCTGAAGATTGCAGCAGCGTTTTGGTAAGAACTCCTGATCTCTGGTGATGATTCTGATCTGTATGCGTGTAATCCCCTCTAGGAAGGACTTGAAACTCTATTTATAGAGTTCTGGAAATAACTACTTTTTAGTTATTCTGGACTGCGCAAGATGGATTGCACATGCATTGGACCGCGCAGACATCAGACTGCGCTGGCAGTTATTTGATCGTGGGCCAACTGTATTGGACACATGGCATTATTTGATTGAAATGTGCATGATCGTGTACAGACGGTTACCACGTAGTGAGTCATTGATGGCATGAAGGCCACGTGTACTTTGTCAGTTGTCTTGATGAAGTGTGCCAACTGAATTGTGCTAGCTTCAGATTGCGCTGTGCTGGACCGTGCTGCAAAGAGTCTGGCCTATTGTGCTGTATGTACAGATGTCCTCGAGCGCTATGCTGTACGATAAACGAACAGTTTCCTCGTTCTCCGTGCTGTCAGCTGTCAGAAGATCTGATTCTCTGTCAGGTAATGATGACGAGGTCACGTCAGCTCGTGCACTTGAATGAGTGTGCAGTTCAGCCTGCACAATCGAGTTGGTGCACAATCTGTCTCCTGCGCAGTTCACTTGAAGGATGCCCAATTTGATTTTCATGACTTCTTTGATGGGTGCAACTTGATTTTTAGGACCTACATCATCGATTCCGACAGAATGGCCTGCTGTTGTTTTTTTATGATCAACTTTCTGTAATTAACATCATCTTCGCTTTTTTTCTTCAGTAGTAGACCGAAGATGACTGCAATATTGTCAACATTTGGCGCTATTTTAACAGTGGTGCTCAATTGAAAGTACCTGACGCCATCTTTGTCTTTCAAGTAAGTTTCTATCAAATTCTCAAGACCTTCCGATACCTTGGCTAATTCTTGAATGCTGACTCTGTTTTTGTAGAATACCTCGACAAAATTTCAAAAATCGGTATTCTTTAAAGAATCAATAACTGGCTCGGGTAAACGGCTGCCATCTTTATTGACACCCTCCATAAGAGTTAGCAATGTTTTGAAAGAAGAACGAAAAACTCTTGAATCCTTATTTCTGACAGATTTTTTCTACAAAAAATAAGACAAAACAAAAAAATAGTTTTTTGTCAATTGTTCTCCGTCATTATAATACGGAGAATGGCCATTCTCCGTGGTTCTAGCACGGAGAATGGTCATTCTCATGTTTTTTAACACTGGGAATGGCCATTTTTCGTGGTTTTTACATGGAGAATGACCATTCTCCGTATTAAGTAACACGGAGAATGGCCATTCTCCGTGTTAAGTAACACGAAGAATGGCCATTCCCAGTGGTAAAAGCATGAGAATGACCGTTCTCCGTGCTAAAAATACGGAGAATGGCCATTCTCCGTGTTAAGGAACACTGGAAATGTCCATTCTCCATAATTTTTACACGGAGAATGGTCATTCTCATGTTTACTAACACTGGAAATGGCCATTCTCCGTGGTATATACACGAAGAATGAAAAAAATTTGTCAATATAACACGGAAAATGTTAATGCTCTGTGATTATAATACGAAGAATGGTCATTCTCATGTTTTTAATACTGGGAATGGCCGTTCTCCGTGGTACTTACACGGAGAATTGTAATTCTCCGTGATTATAACACGGAGAATGCTCATTCTCATATTTTTAACACTGGGAATGGTCATTCTCCATGGTACTTACACGGAGAATTGCACTTCTCCGTGATTATAACACGGAGAATGGCCATTCTCATGTTTTTAACACTGGAAATAGCCATTCTCAGTGGTACTTACACGGAGAATTGCAATTCTCCGTGATATAACATGAAGAATGGCCATTCTCATGTTTATAACACTGGAAATGGCCATTCTCCGTGGTATTTACACAGAGAATAAAAATTCTTCGTTAATTTAACACGGAGAATGGTCATTCTCAAGCTTTTAACATTGGGAATGGCCATTCTCATGCTTTTAACACTGGGAATGTGTAACGGCCCAGTCCCAAAATACTTGGGACTAGATACGTATCATGCCAGTTGTATACGTACGAGTAAATGAAAGGCTCGTATATATACATAAGCTGTAAAATATAGAAAGCCAATACACTAAATCTCATCCACAAAGATAAATAATAATATAAAAGTAACTTTGAGTTTGTCATGTATACAATCGTTGGGCGGAGACAAATCCACTACCAACTAATTTAAATAGGAAAAAAATATACAAAGAAAGTGATTGGTCGAGCGAAGCAAATGACGATCCAAAAGCAACATCTCGACGGAATAGAGCGCAAGTCATGGCCTTAACTAGAGCACCTGCAGGAAGTCAAAAAATATACCTGAAGAGATCACCAAGTCCTCAGAGGGACGTAACAAGACACATAATATCATGCCAATAAACTGAATAATAAAGCTCAACAGAAAAGTATGCATGAGTAAAGGTTCCTAACCATTCTATGTGAAATACACTTTAGAGGACAACGTTCTATGCATGGGCTGTAACGGATTCACGCAAGCAAGTAATAAAGAGTGGCCAACAAGTAGCGCTCATCCGAGACACTATCGACCGGGTAACACGTAGCGCTCATCCGAGACACTATTTCCCAAATGTGTGTAAAAATAAATGTAGCCCCTACGCTAGTAGTTGTCCCCTCCCTTCCCGTGGTACTATACATGCCTCGTCTCTACGACACTGTTTAACCCTTAATAACTGCCAAGTCTTCTACACAATTTTATTAGCAGTTATATCCTAACGTACGGCCTGTACGCACCGATGTATGGTCGATACGCAAGTCCGAAGCTATATGCGACTCACAACTCAAACACAATTCGTGGCACATCGTGACAGTTTTATGAGATGCTATAAACCTATGGTAGTCCCTTAACTCTGAGCCAATTGCATAAAATATAGTAATTTGTATCTACATATAGTTTTGAAAGAACAACTTGATAAGAAATAAAAACATGCATGATATTGAGCAAGAAAGTAAACAATAAAGGCAAGGTGTCTTGCCTGGTGCGGCAATTGGTGGGGTGCGATAGTCATGATGTCCTGATTTGTCCGATAGTCCTGGTCGAGGTGTAAAGGTCCGAAATCGTGAGAAAATAGGAAAGCATGATTAGTCATGATCAGCGATGGTAATGCGAGAAAATTTGTGAAAATAATACATATACTTTGTTTAGAAATACCTATAATATCTTAAAGCTATATTTTATTTAGTAAAACACAATTTAGGAAAATACTTTGAAAAGTCAAAATCGTTTTTGGGCTAAACTCTAATTTTGTCATAAAATTTTATATATAGAAAAACTATACTCCAAAATAATCTTAGATAAATATTTGCAAATATTTAGAAACTCGTTTCAGAAACTATTTCCTTACGATCAACATAATTTTGGATAACTACTTTGAAAATTCTCAAAAAAAATTGTTTTGGGTTAAAACTATAACTTGTAGGTAAAAAAACTGTGTTTTAGTTAAATAGAATTTATACAATAATATTTTTATTACAAGAAGTAATAATAGTAAAATACTAATGATTAAATTAATAATGAAAATAATAATAAGATCTACATATATTTTGCAAATACTAATATATACTACAATGTAAAAATAAATATCAATGATAATAATTTTTCTAAAAGAAATTTTAACATTTAAAATTATGTAGATATTTAAGTATTTTGTTTCTAAAATAAGATAAACTAACAATGATAATAACACTAATAATAATACTAATACTAATAACCTATTAATTAACCCATACTGCTCTATTCCCCATTTCGAGAAAGTGAAAGAGGGAGAGAGAGATGGGAGGAAGAGAAAGGAGCGGGAGAGAGTGAGAGGGGTTACCGGGGCGGTCGTCGACGCTCGTCGAAAGGGACGAGGCGGCCGGAGGGGTGCGGTGCTCAGGCGCCGGCAGCGTTTAGTGCCCCGTCCCGTTCAGTCAATCGGAGGAATCGGAACGCCAACGGCGTTCGGACTTAGCCTTACAACGGCTGCTCGAAGACATCGCTCAGTCGAGGCGACCGCTCGCTCAGGTGGGGTAGTTTCGGTGAACTTGCCTTATCTTAGCCTTCACATAATAAATCGTATGTTTTCAACTTGCACAAGTAGGCTTGATAATAAAAGAGACAAATCCACATAGATAAGAGAATAATTCCGACGAGTCGAATTGAGTTAGAATATGGAAAGGTCCAACGGTCGGCTTAGAGTTGGTGCACGGCGTGCTTTGAAAATGACACTCGGTCCTTCATCCCATGGCTTGGAAGAAGGAAAAGTTGGTCCTTGCCACAAGCTATGAGTTAGCCAAATTCATAGGCGTCGCCCGCACAAATACTGCATAAAGCATGCACGATCTTATCGCCCAAGGCGTGGCATAGCCTCTGCTCGCCCGACGGGTTAAGTTGTATTGTACGGCTTGTGGCATAAGTCTAGGCACCTCAAATAACTTGGTTGTTCAAAGTCGAACGCGTGCACGGCACGTTCCCACGATGCAAGGCTTGACGCAGCCTTTGCTCGTCAAGTTGTTGCAAAGTAAGTTAAACAAGTTATGTTAAGCTATCAAGAGTAGTGGCAAGCACGGTCCTATGAGTTCAATGGCTGGGTATAACTACATAGTCTCACGATCGTAAGGCCCGTCATATAGAGTATGACTTGGGCGGTGGTGTCACATAGAGTTTCAAGTTGGTTTAAGACATGATGGCACGGACTTAGTGTTTTAAGGCACGGGCCACGATTGATTCATTAAGTTTGGAAAGTATTTCAAATAGTTGTTCTTGAGTTGAGTGAAATGATAGGACAAGAAAGAAGAATGCTCGCGACTGGGTCATCGAGGCAAAAGAGAAGAATGCTCGCGACTGGGTCGTCGAGGCAAGGTCTCAGATGTGAGAAGTATTGAACTTGGCCCTGAAAGAGATGGTAACACAATAATTAGATTGACTGTGTGAGACATCAGTTTGAGTCGAGTCTTGCATGGTCATTGGACAACTTGTACAAGGTAAAATAAATTGTTTCTCGAACGGCGACCCAGGCGGCCCATGGGAACCGTTGCGATAGAGACATTCGTAGCTGTGCTGGATCACCGCACGGGTTAGCGAGGACTTACAGCGAAGCTAGCTACTCGTACTGGCAAGGAGCGTCCGTCTAATCAAAAGCTCAAAGGGAGTCCATTATAGCGCTGGACACTAGTGACTAGTTCATATAGACGAGTCGGCATGGGCGGCGACCCACGTGTATGCCTTTAGATTGAGTCGAGTATTTAGTATAGTATATCAAGGAAGGCGAGTTGAATGTGTGAGTATAGTTGGTACACAAAATGTTGGGCCTAAGATTTGGTTGCAACGTAGGTGACGTGCTTCGGTACGAGATGTGGCGTCGAGTCTTATGTTGTCGGCATATAAGTTGCATAGTTTGGATGTGAGTTGTCTTAAGTCTAAGTCAGGAAAGGTCGCAAGGCAAAGTCGCTCGAGTGACACTTAACCCACAAGTCTTGATTGGGTCAGTTGATGATTTAGTAGCAAAGGGCCGCAGGGCAGCAAGGGCCGCGAGGCGGCGATATGATTGAGTCTCATTTGAGTTACGAGGCATGGCCTCAACAAGGACTTATAGCACAGTCACACGGGAATGGAGTCTTATCGCGTAGTTGCGTCTCTAATTTTAAGCCGTAAGGCAAATACGACTTGATAGGTTAACGTGGTTGAGTTGATGTTGCGTTGCAAGTACGAAATGGTCTTGAGACACAAAATAGGCTAAGGCGTCTGTCCTAAAACTGATCCTAAGGAAAGAGTAGAAAGACAATCATAAAGGGTCTATGTTACATACAAAGTAAATTAACATGTTAGTTTTGTATGGGTGGGCGAGGAGCTCATTCCACCAGTACAGTTGAGTACTGACACCCACATAGTTTTCATGTACAAGCACAGGTAGAAGCTCGTGGCGCAGAGCTCGCTTGGATGCGTCGAGGTACGGAGTTCCTCGGCGATTCGAAGCGTGCGGCCGTATGGAGTCAAGACTTATACGGGACATAATGTATGGACGTCGCCTTCCGAAGCATCCGCTGGCTCAAGACATGTATCGAGAGATGAGAGAGAGCTGAGTGACTTGTAATGTGAGCTTGAAAGACTTGTAATCTTGGCCTTGCGCCCCATTGTAACCTTTGTTTCAATATCAATAAAAGAGAGTTTTGTAATGACTTGTGGTTTGCTTCAAATTTTGCTGCTATTATTCAATGTCTCTGCTTGGGACTTCTGTGCGACGACCTCATCGCAGCCACTGAAATCGGCCGTTATGGAACCCGTCTTGCACGAGTGCGACATAGGCTCATGCGGCATCACGCCTTAGCGAGGACGATCGCTCCTACGGGAGCGGGGCATGACACAGCGCACCTGGGGAGGTGGCGGCGGCTCCGATCGCGGGCTGGCAGGAGGAGCGCGGTGGCGCACCGGTCGGGGAAGAAGATGGGTGCCGTTTGGTTGGCGGGGAGCGATCGTTTCGGCACGAGGGGATGCCCAGCGCTCGGCTGCCAGGGAAGGATCCAGAGGAAGGCGGCGCAAGGAATCAGACGGTACGGCGTCGGGGCGCGTCGCAGGCGGCCGTACAGATTCCGGTCGGCGGGGACGGGACGAGGCGCGGCGACGGACAGTACGGCCGGTCCTGGTCGTCGGTGACGAAAGCGGCAGGCGGCGCCTCGCTGACGCCCGACGGGAACTCGGGTGAGGGGGTTTCAGCTCTTCTTCTTTTCTTTTTTTCTCTGGTTAGGTTTCTGGAGCCGGCCGATTTGGCCATGGTGTGGGATGTTGGTGGTGTTGTCGGAAGTTGGCGCTGTAATGCCGGGGGTTGGTCGGCCGTGTGGGGATCTGATAGAAGTCGAGGGCACGGACAGGTGAGGGTAATGGGTGCTGTGCGAGTTTGATGGGAGCGGGTTGGCTGGAATGGTGATAGGGTTTGGTCAGGATAATGTGGTGATTGCGGTGGTCGACGTTGACGAAAGTCGGAGAAGGCGGTGGTGGTGTGGTCGATGGAGTTGCTGGGTTTGGGGAAGAGAGAAGGAGTTGCTGTAGGTGGTGGTAGGAATTTGACTCTGTCGGGGCTGTGTCCGGCACAAAAGTAATGTATATGTATTGATATGGAATAAGAATGGGAAAACACCGACACGATGCACGATCTAGTGGAGAAATTGGATTGTAGTATTTTGAGAAGAGCAGAAGTGCCTCTCCGTATATAGGAGGTGGGAGCTCTAATCGGATAAGGACTGGGATTGTTTAAATCCCCCATTAGATAAATCACCCCTTTTTATTTAAAACAAATCGATCATATCCAATCGTATAAAATCTTTTCCAAGATAATTATCATAATTAATTAAATTTAAACCAAAACAATATTTTAAAATACCTTTTCGACTAATAAAATATTAATATTAAATAAATTTCGAAAATAGAATTATATATATAATATTTTAAATTTATGTGCCTCGTATGAATTGAATATTTGCATAAAACCTTGTTTTCAAAATTACTATTTATATAACCTTTCATGATGTAAAATAAAGATTTAGAAATTCCAATATGACGCATTTTTACAACTTTACGCAAATAAAAATATTTATTATTTATTATTTGAAAACCATCCTTCTAAATAAAAATGTTTTTACAAAAATATGTACCTCGCACATATTCGTACTCGACGAGCCATACAAAAATACGAGCTCATACGCGACGTTCGATACGACAAATTCGTACGTGACGTATAATACGACTATGCGACGTACAAATACACAGTATAAATTAATATCAAATTTATTTTAAAAGAAAAATTTTATAGTAGAAATTTAGGGGGTTTACATCCTACCCAACTTAAAAGAATTCCGCCCTCGAAATTTAGGAATAATTAGGGTAGTTAGGGCTGGAGAGTTAGAAAGAGTTTATGGATCAAAAATTTAAGCAATGATTCGAAAAAGAAATCCAATGTCAACAAGCAATTTGAATAACGGCTATTTAGATAACTAGACAAATAGAATTTGGATTTAGTTTAGAAGATGATCATATGACAACCCATCAGTATCCAATTAAATCACACCACCATCAAATATCATATAATGCGTAATCTAAAAATAGGTAATAACTTCCTCGACCTATAAATATCTCCATCCTTCGAAATCCAAATTCATGTCGACGTCGTCACGATCTTCTAAGTTTGTGATTTATCAAAAATCGTCAATGTCCTTCGATACTCCACTCTTCATCTATTATCCTTCGAATTTATATTCCTCCAAAAAAAAAAATTCCTTGTAGATGTTTCCTTTTACTATATTTGAGATCTACTCAAGAAAAAAATTGTAGAATTTAAATAAAAAAAAATTGAATCCATTATCTTATGATAAAATTTCAATTCAAAGTATCTAATCCTCTCCTTCCCACATGTGTGTATATATATTTTTTCTCAAACTAATTTCTCTTCGAAAATTTAAATTCAACTCAACTTATCTTCAATTTGTTTGGTCGTAGGTAAGAATCATCTCACCTGAATATGAAATTCTTATTCACAACTATCATAAAAAGAAAATTATCCTCATAGCATCAAAATTTTAAAATCTCTTTCGAATTTGGAGTGCCTTTAATAACTTTAAACACTCTATTTATCTTCTCAAAAATTCTCAATAATGAAGAACCAATTTGTCAATCGAGAAGTCTACTCTCATTTGATCATATCTTCATAACTTAATCTTTTATCATAATATTTTGTTTTTTCTCAATCCTTTATTTATTAGTGTCTTTCTCGAAAATTGGAATAAATAATCCTTAATTTATGATGGCAAAATAAACTCATCCTAAATTCATATCAATAATCATCCTTGATCATATTCCTTAAACATCAAAATTAAAAGTACTTGCACCCAAAGTTTGATTAACTAATTATTGTCAACCTTGGAGTCTATTACCTTCGCTCCGTATTACATTCCTCCATTTATCTAGTAGGGTTGACCACGTATTTCAATTTATGATCAATCTACATATTCCTTATAATCAGACTCTCAGCATAATCTATAACATTTATCTCCTTTATGGTTTTCTCTAATCTAGACATGTATACCTGAAGAACGTCATGACCAATTTCTATTATTTGAGCAAAGAATCATACAAAGAACAAGGTTTCCTACACTACGGAGGAATCATAGTAAAATATGGGTGAAGAAATTTAATCGGAAGGAATAAAAGTAAGGGTTGTTAATATTGCATGTAGAGAAAAAGATGGCATGGGTTTGTGTGAATCAAGATAAGGCACGAAAATAAAAGGACAAGGGTTAGCAATCAACATAAAACACAAGCTAAGCATTCATGGAATTAAGTAGATCACAAGCATTATATTGGGTCGAAAGATTTGGGTCGAGGTTGAGTCCTTATCGGTAGTCGGAAAGTATATCGGTACCATGGTAAAGGTTATAGTTTAGTCTTTATGACCCGCAAGTCGCATCATAAAAATAGAGTACAAAACGACGTGTTTTAGTGGGACATGATATACCTACATGAAGGTGGGCTCGTCTAGATCTTGCATATGAAATTTGTTGGAAGGAAAAGTCTAGTGTTGTGCTCCAAATATCAACGTCACGGTAAAGGACACAAAAGAATTTAAATAGAAAGTGGGAGTTCATGAGATAATGATTAACGTACGAAAATAAAAAGGATTTAGTTAAGGCACGAAATAAAGATAGTTGAGAACCTAGTATATCAAAGTAAAATAAGGTAGGGACACGGTTTCTAGAGAGAAGACAGTCTCTTAGATGGAACATGGTCAAGGGAAGATTCTAATCATTTCTAAGTTTCAAACAATTAGATGGTCACGATAAAAGATCTAGATTTGAGGGAATATCGAGTGAGTCAAGATTGAAATATAACCACATGATTTTGTAGATGGCTAACAACACTTGTGTTTATACTACTATCATGGCCATGAGGGATATGGCACTTAGTGTGGAATCCTTCTAACCCATTAGGGTTATCTTGGCGGCCTATCATTAAAATTTAAAACCCAAGTTTCCTTCAAAGAGTTTCTAAATAAACTTTCCAAATGAACAAACATAATTTGTATTTACTCAATGCCGTCTAATTTAATCATGATTAAAAGTTTAACCCCTTCCATAATTCTCCAGGTGATCTTTCATCCCGTTACTACTAACTTTTTTTTCAAGATTTAACATTTTCACTCCAACCTTCGAACTCAAGAGTTCATAAACCATGAATCTATAAAAATTTCAATATTTCTTCATAACTTTAAAACTCTAAAATTTTCTCAAAATCCTCAAGTTAAATCCTTAGCATATCATGAGCAATCTAAATTTTTTTTGCTCAATATTTTAACGCACTCATCAATAATAACTTCAATTCTAAGTCATTCAAACATAATCTCAACTTTTAAATGGTAATTCCTTTAATTAATCAAAATGACTTTTCATCACATCGTTAGTAACTTTTCTAAAAATTTAATATTAGCAATTCAATTTTTAAAAAAATACCAAAATTTGATATCCATAATCACAACTTTTTAAACCCAAAATCTAAATAGATTTGTAAATCCTCAATCAAATGACACGATTTCAAATTTGAAAATTTTCTCAACAATCATTTCCATTTCTTCCAAATATTTTAAACCAGAATTTCAATTACTTCAAACTTGAAATTCAAAATTTCATGAACTTATTAATTATGAACCATACAACCCAATTTAAAATCTTAGGAGTTTACCAAGCTTTATCAGTCGCTCTCATAAATCTTACAACAAAATAAAAAATTCTTTTCAACTATCTTTATATCTCTTCAAGGATGTATAGCTATAATTCACGGAATCATAAATATTTTTCAAAGACCTTCAAAATCAAAACTCAAAAATCAATTCAATTTCCTTTCTCAATTGTATATAGATTCCACTATCATTTTGTAGATAAAATTCTAACAATCTTTCGAATTTATTAATGTTGCTACTACCCAACTTGGAATTAACAAATCCCTAAGTTCATACTTCTTGAAAATATGGTCCCTCTTATCCTCATATCTTTATAACTCAAATAGGATCTCAATGCATACTAGTTGTCAATGTAATCCTTCTAGCCATGTGGTTGACCTATGAGCATATATTAGTGTAGTCATCTTCCTATTAAGTGTGGAAATAAGGGTTACGGTAGAAAGAGCTCAAGCAAGATGTAGATCAATGAAGTTGAAAAAGTGATTCGAAAAATTTAGTCAAGAAAGAGGGTCAAGCAGGTGGATGAGATCCTATACTCTAATCCTATATTGTAGGCCCGTTCGGCACAATCATGTAACTGAAACGACAAACTTGACCTGCATGGGCTACCACAAAAATATGTAACGCCCCAGTCCCAAAATACTTGGGACTAGATACGTATCATGCCAGCTGTATATGTACGAGTAAATGAAAGGCTCGTATGTATACATAAGCTGTGAAATATAGAAAGCCAATACACTAAATCTCATCCACAAAGGTAAATAATAATATAAAAGCAACTTTGAGTTTGTCATGTATACAATCGTTGGGCGGAGACAAATCCACTACCAACTAATTTAAATAGGAAAGAAATATACAAAGAAAGTGATTGGTCGAGCGAAGCAAATGACGATCCAAAAGCAACATCTCGACGGAATAGAGCGCAAGTCATGGCCTTAACTAGAGCACCTACAGGAAGTCAAAAAAATACCTGGAGAGATCACCAGGTCCTCAGAGGGACGTAACAAGACACATAATATCATGCCAATAAACTGAATAATAAAGCTCAACAGAAAAGTATGAATGAGTAAAGGTTCCTAACCATTCTATGTGAAATGCACTTTAGAGGACAACGTTCTACGCAGGGGCTGTAACGGATTCACGCAAGCAAGTAATAAAGAGTGGCCAATAAGTAGCGCTCATCCGAGATACTATCGGCCGGGTAACACGTAGCGCTCATCCGAGACACTATCTCCCAAATGTGTGTAAAAATAAATATAGCCCCTACGCTATGTCCCCTCCCTCCCCATGATACTATACATGCCTCGTCTCCATGACACTGTTTAACCCTTAATAACTGCCAAGTCTTCTACACAATTTTATTAGCAGTTATATCCTAACGCACGGCCTGTACGCACCGATGTACGGTCGATACGCAAGTCCGAAGCTATATGCGACTCACAACTCACACACAATTCGTGGCACATCGTGACAGTTTTATGAGATGCTCTAAACCTATGGTAGTCCCTTAACTCTGAGCCAATTGCATAAAATATAGTAATTTGTATCTACATATAGTTTTGAAATAACAACTTGATAAGAAATAAAAACATGCATGATATTAAGTAAGAAAGTAAATAGTAAAGGCAAGGTGTCGTGCCTGGTGCGACAATTGGTCGGGTGCGATGGTCATGATGTCCTGATTTGTCCGATAGTCCTGGTCGAGGAGTAAGGGTCCGAAATCGTGAGAAAATAGGAAAGCATGATTAGTCATGATCAGCGATGGTAACGCGAGAAAATTTGTGAAAATAATACATATACTTTGTTTCGAAATACCTATAATATCTGAAAGCTATATTTTATTTAGTAAAACACATTTTAGGAAAATACTTTGAAAAGTCAAAATCTTTTTTGGGCTAATTTTATATATAGAAAAACTATATCTCCAAAATAAGCTTAGATAAATATTTGCAAATATTTAGGAACTCGTTTCAGAAACTATTTCCTTACGATCAACATAATTTTGGATAACTACTTTAAAAATTCTCAAAAACAAAATCGTTTTGGGTTAAAACTATAAATTGTAGGTAAAAAAAAATTGTGTTTTAGTTAAATAGAATTTATACAATAATATTTTATTACAAAAAGTAATAATAGTAAAATACTAATGATTAAATTAATAATAAAAATAATAATAAGATCTACACATATTTTGCAAATACTAATATATACTACAATGTAAAAATAAATATCAATGATAATAAAAATTTTTAAAGAAATTTTAACATTTAAAATTATGTAGATATTTAAGTATTCTGTTTCTAAAACAAAATAAACTAACAATGATAATAACACTAATAATAATACTAATAATAATAATAATAATACTAATAACCTATTAATTAACCCATACTTCTCTATTCCCCATTTCGAGAAAGTGAAAGAGAGAGAGAGAGAGATGGGAGGAAGATGAAGGAGCGGAAGAGAGTGAGAGGGGTTACCGGGGCGGTCGCCGACGCTCGTCGGAGGGGACGAGGCGGCCGGAGGGGTGCGGTGCTCAGGCGCCGGCAGCGCGCCTAGGGAGGTGGCGGCGGCTCCGGTCGTGGGCTTGGTGCATAGGCCGGGGAAGGAGATGGACGCCGTTTGGTCGGCAGGGCGCGATCGTTCTGGCACGAGGGGATTCCTGGGGCTCGGCTGCCAGGGCGGGATCCAGAGGAAGACAGCGCAAGGAATCAGTCGGTACGGCGTCGGGGCGCGCCGCAGGCGGTCTTTCAGATTTCGGTCGACGGGGACGGGACGAGGCGCGGCGATGGACAGTGCGGCCGATCTTGGTCGTCGGCGACGAACGCGGCAGGCGGCGCCTCGCCGACGCCCAACGGGAGCTCGGGTGAGGGGGTTTCGGCTCTTCTTCTTTTCTTTTTTTCTCTGGTGGGGTTTCTGGAGCCGGCCGGTTTGGCCATAGTGTGGGATGTTGGTGGTGTTGTCGAGAGTTGGCGCTGTGATGCTGGGGTTGGTCGGTCGTGTGGGGATCTGGTAGAAGTCAAGGGCACGGACAGGTGAGGTTAATGGTTGATGTACGGGTTTGATGGCAGCGGGGTAGTTGGAATGGTGATAGGGTTCGGTCAGGATAATGTGGTGATAGCGGTGGTCGGCGTTGACGAAATTCGGAGAAGGCGGTAGTGGTGTGGTCGATGGAGTTGCTGGATTTGGGAAAGAAAGGAGGAGGAGCTGCCGTAGGTGGTTGTAGAAATTTGACTGTGTCGGGGCTGTGTCCGGCACGAAAGTAATGTATATGTATTGATATAGAATAAGAACGGGAAAACACCGACACGATGCACGATCTAGTGGAGAAATTGGATTGTGGTATTTTGAGAAGAGCAGAAAAGCCTCTCCTTATATAGGAGGTGGGAGCTCTAATCGGATAAGGACTGGGATTGTTTAAATCCCCCATTAGATAAATAACCCCTTTTATTTAAAACAAATCGATCATATCCAATCGTATAAAATCTTTTCCAAGATAATTATCATAATTAATTAAATTTAAACTAAAACAATATTTTGAAATACTTTTTCGACTAATAAAATATTAATATTAAATAAATTTGAAAAATAGAATTATATATATATATATATATATATATATATATATATATGTATATATATATATATATATATATATATATTTAATTTATGTACCTCGTATGAAATGAATATTTGCATAAAACCTTGTTTTCAAAATTACTATTTATATAACCTTTCATGATGTAAAATAAAGATTTGAAAATTCCAATATAACGCATTTTTATAACTTTACGCAATTAAAAATATTTATTATTTATTATTTGAAAACCATGCTTCTAAATAAAAATGTTCTTACAAAAATATCGCACATATTCGCACTCGATTAGCCATACAAAAATACGAGCTCATACGCGACGTTCGATACGACAAATTTGTACGCGACGTATAATACAACTATGCGACGTACAAATACACAGTATAAATTAATACCAAATTTATTTTAAAAGAAAATTTGCATAGTAAAAATTTAGGGGGTTTACAGAATGGCCATTCTCCGTGTTACTTAACACGGATAATGGCCATTCTCCGTCAATTTAACATGGAGAATGGTCATTCTCATGCTTTTAACACTGGGAATGGCCATTCTCCGTGTTACTTAACACGGAAAATGGCCATTCTCCGTGTTACTTAACATGGAGAATGGCCATTCTCCGTCATTATAACACGGAGAATTACCATTCTCATGTATTATAACACGGAGAATGGTCATTCTTCGTTTTAAAAAACACGAAGAATGTCCATTCTCATATTTTTTAACACTGAGAATGTCCATTCTCCGTAATTTTTACACGGAGAATGGTCATTCTCATGTTTACTAACACTGGGAATGGCCATTCTCCGTGATATTTATACGGAGAATGAAAATTTTCCATCAATATAACACGGAGAATGTCAATTCTCCGTGATTATAACACGGAGAATGGTCATTCTCATATTTTTAACACTGGGAATGGTCATTCTCCATGGTACTTACACGGAGAATTGTAATTCTTCGTGATTATAACACGGAGAATGGTCATTCTCATATTTTTAACACTGAAAATGGTCATTCTCTGTAGTACTTACACGGAAAATTGTAATTATTCGTAGAATTGTAATTCTCCGTGGCTATTCTCCGTGGTATTTACACGGAGAATGAAAATTCTCCATCAATTTAACACGGAGAATGGTCATTCTCATGCTTTTAACACTGGGAATGGTCATTCTCCGTGTTATTTAACACGGAGAATGGCCATTCTCCCTGTTTTCAATACGGAGAATAGCCATTCTCTGTCATTATAATACGGAGAATGACCATTCTTCTGCATTATAACACGGAGAATGGTCATTCTCATGTTTACTAACACTGGGAATGGCTATTCTCCGTGGTATTTATACGGAGAATGACTATTCTCCGTCAATTTAACAAGGAGAATGATAATTCTCCGTGATTTTAACACGGAGAATGGTCATTCTCATGTATTTTAACACTGGAAATGACCATTCTCCGTGTAAATATACAGAATCATGAACATAACTTAAAGTTATACCTTCTTGTTACACTATTTTTTGCTTAGCAGCCTTTGGCTTATGTGCAATTCTCTTAATTCTCCGTTTTCTTGATTTTTCGTCCTTCCCTTTTGGATTTTCTTCAACTGTCTTCATTTTCTCCACAACTGGTATCTCTTCTCTAACTGGTGTTCCAGTTGATGCTGATTCTGTTGCCGATGATGCTGCCGGTGATGCCGACATGGTGTGAAGATTACGAATGGAGAATAAGGTTTAAAGATTTTGGAGGAGAAAACCTAGATTCGAAATTGAGCGTCGTATGGAAGAAGAGTAAGTATCAAAACGTTTTTTTTAAGAGTAGGGTTCGGGTGTGTTTTCAATAAATCAGAAGGGCAAAAAGGTCATTCAGAATCCCTTTGTATATTTTTCGCTAATTTTGGATACGCGATAAAATATTATTTTGCGGTGGGTTTTTCATAAAAAAAAAATTCAATTTTTGGGCATTTCATAATTTTTCCCTTTATATATTATATCTAAACTAAATAGTCTATTCTATTATATAATAAGAAAACTTGATGGTGAAACTTTTGAATTCCTAAAATGCCCTTGAATATTTTATAAACATGATGTTATTATGTCAACTTGTTTTTTATAATATATTATTATTATTATTATTTTATGTCGTATATTATAGATTTAGTTAGCTATTAATTTTGTACATTATTTCCATGTGGGGACCCACACAAAATATTATTTAGTGAGGTTATTAATTTATGGTGTATTAAATTATTGATGTTGTACTGCATATCTATCACAAACATATTGCCATATAAATCATTTATGTAACTGGTCAAGTGGTGATGCCAAAATATGAATTAATGACCACAAATAAAAGATAAAATTGATATCAAACGATACGAAACTATGATATGTGTATATGTTAATAGAAAAACATGAAGTTACTAAAAATATTATTAAATAATACGAGTGAGAAGTAATTTAGAGAATGAAGAAAATTATAAAATCCTGTAAAAAACAACTTAGCACAACTTAATTAATTCAATAAAATAGTCTAAAATCAAAAGATCTTCTTTTTTTCAAATTTCCATTAATTATCAACTCATGCAACAGATTTTATTAACTTTAAAATTGTATTTTTAATACATTCTTTGCTGAAAGAAAAAATATTATGAAATGAGATGCCCTTAATCCAACTACCTTCTCTGGTTAAGTTTTAAAAATTAAGAATTCACCAAGTTCGTCAAGTTTTTGTTGATGTTGATTGAAGTAATAGAAGAATCAAAAATCCTATTTCCCACGTCAACTTCCATAAGTTTAGCATATATTTACCAATGCCGTCCATCCTAATTTGAAAGAATTGTTTAAACTCATGATACTCTCTTGTACATATGCTCCTTCGGAGCTTCTCCATTTTTGTTATGCCAAGATTATTTTAACAATTCATAATATGATGAAATAAACTGCACTCTCGATTCATTGAAGATAGTATCAAATTTTGATTACAACTAGCGAAGATATTCAACCAATATCTAATTCACACTTTTTCTAATGTTTTTTTTTTTTTTGCTAACTCACTAATCATGCTGTTGGTGTGAATACATCCATCCCATGCTTATTGGCCCATGGGCCTTATATTCCCCTAATGGGCTCCCATTTGACAAATGCAACTTCCCAAGGTTTTTTTTTTGAGATGTCCGATAATACGCACGGAACTCTGTGCACGATGCATGCATGCATGTTGGGTCCACTGTCCTCCAACTTCCATCAAATAAATAGAAGGAGTAATACGTTCCTGTGGTTCGATGCACTGATATTTCGCTACCCAACCAGGATCTAACACCTTTCCTTGACCACAAAAGCTTAATAGCTACAATCTCGTTAAACTAGAAACGATCCACGAACGCAAAAAAAAAAAGTATAATACTTCGGCGTTAATGGGCTTTAGCAATCGTAAATCACCAAATTACAGGGGCCATTTCGTCAAATGAAAAATAAGTATAATACTTGGGCGTTAATCACCATCTAATGGGCTTTCCATTGCCAGATGCAAAAATTCAATTTATATAGGGAACATATTGTCAAACAAAAACATCCCTTCTTCGTTTTTCCGATAGCTCACATGACTTTGTACACGTTGCGTTGTATATTATTTTGATCCACTGTTTCCAATTTTGAAACACGTCTCCATTGTGATTCGGTTCGAAAACCGTCCGTCGAGTCTAGGAGATTATACATCCCTTAAGCGCCAAAGCTACTTCTCATATTCGAAAAGAGTTTTATCACTCTTTAACTTCTATTAGTCAAAAGAATTAGGGGACTTGGTCAGAGCATCTCCAACCCTATTGTCTTGTTAAGTGTTGTGAGTCTTAGGTGGCTCCTATGTGGCATGAGCCACAAGACAATGTCTTGTTTATGTGGCAAAATTATATCTCAAAAGACAATGAGATAGAAAAACTCTCTCCAATGCAAAAGTATTGAGAAGACAATAAAAAGTATTTTTTCCAACTTCCAAGGCAACTCCTCCACTTCTTTAACTTTTTTATAAATATTTTTATTCACAAATGATGATGTGGACATAAAGACATTGTGAAGTGCATTGTCTAGATCTAGACAACCAACTTCACATTGTCTTTGCCATGTCATTGCCATGTCAACTCCACACTTTATTTCACATTTGCATTGGAGAAGTACTTTTGGAAAAAATGGTTGTCAATCCTATGTGGCAACCATTTTTTTCAAACTCACAATAGGGTTGGAGATGCTCTCAATGGTCATGAACAAGAAACAAATACCGTTTCCGAACTGTACAAAAAATCAATGACAATACCTACTTCATGCACTCGAGAACGAATTCCATCCGAAAAGGGAAGTCTGATGCAGAACTCAAGAACGAATTCTATTCGAGAAGGGAAGCTCGATGCAATAATTAGTACTTGACTGGTTGATCGTGATTAGTAGCAATTATCACCTTTAGAATTAATCTTAACTTTACCAATCGTATAAACACATTATTTTGTTGTTATTCCAAGTTAGTTAGAAATATAAATTTTCTATTATTTGTTTTATTTTAAGTTGTCCGGATACTTAGTGATAGTATTTTTTTTTAAAATATTTGTGTTTAGGATAGAATTAACATACTCTCGTATATGAAAATTGTGGTATAAGCATGGTAAACAAAACGTTGCACAAGAATAATGCTATTTGTCTTTCCAAATTATTCCTCCTTACACAGTTACATGACAGCTGACATAGCAATGTTATTGTAGCAGCTGACATAAAAAATTTTATAATTATAATTATAATTAACATTAAAATTAATATTAACATTAACGTTAATATTAACAATAATATTGATATTAGTATTAATATTAACTTTAATATTAATTTTAATTTTAATATTAACATTAGCATTAATATTAATATTAGCATTAATATTAACATTAATATTAACATGAAAAAAAATGGATAATTAATTTTTTTGGTTAAAATTTGTCATAACATATGACACATAATATTATTTAACATGCCACGTCAACCATCACATAAGGAAGAATGATTTGAAAGGACAATGTGGATGTCCGAATAGTATTACTCAATAAACAAAGTGTTTCTTCTTTAGGCTTGGCGACACAAGATATCGAAGGGGTTCATGACTTGTGCAAGGCTCAAGATGGTGCTTCGGCTCTCGGCATCGCCCAAAACCAAAGTTTTGATGTCACAACTTTGGTTTCAATTTTTGTGGGCGTTCCTTGGGATTTGGTTTTGTTCGATTTTGGCAAAACCAAACTAAGATTGTTCCCGGTATAAGATAGCTTCGCCAACCGTCGTTGTTAAGATTCGGCTATTTCAAATTCCGTGCTAATCAAAATGAGGTTGAAGAGTGTGCTGACGACGATTTTTTGCAAGATCCGCAACCGCAGTGATGATGCCTGCCTAGGCTGCAAAAATGTCCACACGACCTTTAAATTATGTTCCTAAAAAACTCCACTACTTGCTCTTTAACGGGATCTCTCAGACTTTGACACTGTGTTTGGGAACATTTGGGGGGAGGGGAAGGAAAATGGAGGGGAAGGAAAATGGAGGAAAGTTAATTTTCCCTTTCTTTGTTTGGATGGACAAAAAGTAGGGAAAGGAAACGTTTAAAAATAATTTTTTATTTGTTTATGGATATAGGTATAATTATTATTTCCTCCTTGGTATTCTCAAATGATGATTTAATTTTAACTTTTTGAGGGGTGGTGGGGTAAATTCACTCAAATTCCTGTCATCTCTCTCCATTTTCCTCCCACATTTGGGAGGAAAAATTTTTGGTGGGACCCACCTACTTTTTCCTCTCAAATTTTCCTCCCCCATGTTCTCTCCCCCTTTCCAAACACCATCATTTAAAATTTTCCTCTCACTTTCCCCTCAACTTTTTCCTTCCTTCCATTTTCCACCCTTCCCAAACGGTACCTGAGACATGACACGTCTTGCTTTGTCTTTTTCTTACCAATAATGCTAAGTCTACTACCAAATTCTTACAACCCTTTTACAACCACTCACCCATGTGCTGACATGTGGGCCATGGCCCACATGTCAGCAATGGATGAACGTTGTAAGAGGGTTGTAAGCATTTGGTTGTAACTGTAGCATTACTCTTTTCTTACCCACTCGCCTTTTTCTTAGAAAGCTTAATGGTTATTTTTAAACGAACTTTCCACTAGCATCGGGAACGGTAAAAATGCCTCAATCCTAAAAAAAACGAAAGAAAAATATGTGCACCAAAACTAAACTAAAGAAAGAAACTTTCATTTATATTATGTGATAGAAATAATATTCATAAGAATCAATCTCTTGATTAATGGCATGATAGAGATAATATTAGTTATAAATGCTCCTTAATTTACTCCTTCTTTCTCTCAATGGCTTATTCTCTTTTTCAAATTGTTACCTTTTGTATTCCAGACATAACTACCATAGTTATTGTTACCTTTTGTATTCTCTTTTTTAAATTGTTACATTTTGTATTCCAGCTGTAACTTGTATATATATATACCATCAATATCAATAATAATATTCAAGTTTCATATTATTTCATCTTATATGGTATCAGAGCCCATATCCATTTTTTTTTCTCCACGCATGTTCATTCTTTTCTCGTAATGGCATCCAATGACCAATCTCTTCTACCCAACAATGCTGAACCGATCAAGCCTTTTATCATCATCTCCCTTTCCCACATCCTCAAACTCACTCCCGCAAACTATATATCATGGAAAACTAAACTTGAAGCTACCCTCCTTGGTCATGATCTACACAAATTCATAGATGGTTCCCATCCTGCTCCCCCTCAAACCATTACCCAAGAGAACACTACCACTACCAATCCTGCCTACACTACATGGTTTCGCCAAGACAAACTTATTCTTGGAGCTCTTGCTGGCACACTTTCCACTCCACTCGGCCCCCTCATCTTTTAATGTTCCACTACCCATGCCGCTTGGCAAACTCTTGCTAAAACATATGTCAATCCCTCAAAAGGCCATCTCAAACAAATAAAAGATCACCTCACAAATATTACCAAGGGTCCACGTTCCATTTCTGACTATATGCAAGAAATCAAGTGTTGTATCGATCAACTCACCTCTCTTGGTCGTCCCCTTGATCCTGAAGACATTGTTGACAAAATTCTTGACCAACTCAATGATCCTGACTATGAGAGTGTCATCAGTGCTGTTCAAAATCATGAGACTCCCATCACGTTTGATGAGTTACATCATCGTGAACTCTCTCTCAAACAAAAGACCAAATCATCCAACAATTTTTCTGCTACTGTTAACTATGCAGCCAAACACCAAAACAATAACTATCACAAACGTCCTCCCTCCTTCAATGTCAGCCTTCTTCCTACTCCAAACCACTCCACCTCTCCCCCTTATACCCGTTCTTCTCATCAACCCTTCAAAGGACGATGTCAGTGGTACCGAATCCAAGGTCATTATGTCTCTCAATGTCCTATTTTTCGTACCCAATATCCAAATGTAATACCATATTTCCCACAATCCAATCCACCCAGGGTTCCTATTCATACTCAAACTCGCCTTGGTGCCAAAGGCTATCAATCATCGTTTCCTCGTGCCTATGCTGCCACTGCTAATAACTCCTCCTCCAATGGCTGGCTTCTCGACAGTGATGCTACCCATCATGTCACCCATGATCTTGACAGCATTTTTGTTCACTCCCCCTATGATGGTACTGAAGATAGAACTAATTATTGGAGATGGCTCGGGTCTCGCTATCTCAAATACTGGTTCAACCTCCCTTCTTACCCCTACTTCTACGTTTAATCT